>OX155951.1:26348158-26362533 GCA_944548615.1 Micropterix aruncella | reverse complement strand
AAACTCTCGTCTCGTATCGAGTCTCGATCTTCAGAGTCTCCTCTCGTCTCGTGATTGTTGAGAAGAGACTCAGCCTCCGTCTCGTCTTGAACTTTCGAGAGGAGACGTGATGAGACTCGAGACCAGTCTCATCTCATGACCATCACTAGTCGTTGCCAATGCATGCTTTGTTTAGTGGTGTATCCGTGTCTCATCACATGTCACAAGACGTCGGAAAACATTTTCAGAATCGTCCTATCGAGTCATAGAGGGTAACAGAAATATAGAATGGAAGTGCGAAGGCGGGCTGTGAGTGAATGCGTTCACCGAATAGGAAGAGATAGCTGCATAGGAGGCCCCTTCCATCCTTGTCTAGTTGCGCATGCGCGTTTTTCCATAGCATAGCAAACTTATGGCGTCGAAGCGTTGCCATGGTGATATAATATAAGCGTTGCCATAGTGATATATGTACGTGGCTTAGTGCATGCGCGACTAGAAAAGGATGGAGGTACTATATATGCTGCTTTCGCTTTCTTTTCGGCTGACGTATTTTAAGGCTGGTCACGCGATCTAGTTACTCTTATATATCTATGCCGGTAGTTAGAGCTTGTTTTTGATTTTGTGCATGACATTATTTATGTCCAATTTTTCATGCATGATTCGCAAAACTCTTTCAGTTGAGATGTCTAAAATTTGGACCAACTGTTGCCTAGTCAACCGATTGTTCTTTAAGAGGCCTACAACTTTTTGGCGACATTCTTCGGTTGCCTCAACATGGCGTCCAATGCAAAAGTCGTCATCCAGTAACTCTCTGCCAAGTTTGAACTAGCGAGCCCAGAATGTCACGTTTCATTTGGTACCTTCCTAATGGGACTGGTGGGGGTAAATGCACTTCTCATAATAACTTCAACCATTAAAATATATGTGGGCTGTAATGCTGTAAGAGTATCTACTTAATGAGAAGCACAGTTTTAAAAAGTCAGAAATTTTTATGTAAATTATTATTAAAATGCAAGATTGAGTGTAATAATAACAAGCCACCTTTTGAGCCACGTTTAATCAGAAACATCCGAAGTAATGGTCTGTACCTATAGCTTGGAAAAATATCTGGATCATCTTAGATGTTCGAGCTAAGAGGTTAAAAAATAAAGAAGAGTTTAAATATGTAAAATAATCTTTTATTAAAATCCAGAAATTACCTTTTATTCATGTCATTAAATTAATTAAATTATTACACATATAAATTACACAACACAAATTGAAATACAAGTTATTCAATTTATTAAAATTCGGAATGATAAGAAGAATATCCCGACACAGAACCAATATAACATCTGAAGAGGAAAAATTAACCTTGCCGTAGTGTTTGTAAGTAAATTTGAATCCAGGTCGGTCGACCGCACACTTATGCACATCCCCATATTATGCTGATCTTTATTTTTTCCTCTCCTCTACTCCGATGCAGGCTAATTATGCCCACGAAGCCTCTTCATTCTGGAATTCCATTGGCCGGATCGTAGACTAAATAATATCGCCGCGGTTAATGTCAGCGGTGGCCAACGATGCGATGAAAGCAAAAATATAATTAATGAGGATTGAGGAGTGATTTGCGATTTGTCGATTTGATATATTTTTATTTATTCGTTTATAGGTAAAGTGCAATTATGATTGTTATAAAGCTAGGATACATTTAATATTAGTATGCGTAAAACTATATAGGTATCCAGCAGATAGGTCCAACAAAGCAGTAATTTTCGGTAGTCTTATTGGCTATAAAAAGCAATGTGTCTTGTATGCAAGTTCTATGGACATCTTGCGGTGTCAACTACAACGGGCGAACCCGTCACCACAGGACGTTTTAACGATTAGTCGTTCTGTCGCCCTGCAGTGAACGTAGAAGACTTTGGACAGTACAATTCTACGTCCAGCTACGTCACAACCCGTGAGAGTCCAACGCCTTACCGCGAGTGAGCCAGGAATAAACCCGGCGGGCTCGAGATACTCGCGCCCTCACTTCCAATTGTGACCAGATTTCTCCGGTCTCTCGATTGGTTCCGAGTTCGAGGTCGCTTGCGCGGTCCTCTCCCTTACGAAGCGGTGAAACAAAGTGCACCGAATCTGTCGCGGACCAAGGCGTCCTTTGCCCGACTCTGAACCGGGATCGGATGGCCAATGGTCATTTCAAGAGCAGTCGCCGTAAGGTAGACAACTACCCCCGCTCTATAGGAAACAATACAGTTCCCAGACTCCCCCGATTGTTAGTCGGAGAGCACAATCGATTGGCTTGCGCCGCTCGGTGCGCAGACCGTCCAGGAGCGCCAGAGGATTGATTCCCAGGGGAGACTGGTTGACCCAGTGTCCTACCCAGGCTCGCACCCCATGCGTGGAGGCCATCGGATGGGTGTTGACCCGTGAGTTTGACCGACCCTGAAACAGAATAGGTCTTCGTGGCCAACTCAGCAAGGGCCCATTAGCTCCCAGTTCTATGGACAAATCACAGTCATGTGATTACACTTACACTGGCGACTACACCTACTTCATATTATACAAATAACCAACAAAACCTCAAAAGTTACGGCGAGATGACAAACGAAAAAGGCGTTACGGAAAATTATAATGATGCATTTTAATAATATTTTTGATACCTTTATTTTTTAACAGACATGTTGCAGTTACTCAAGTTATTACTCACGTTAAAATTAATCACTAACTACCAAAAGGAAACAATTGCCAATTTTATTGAATTCATTGGAGGCACAAAATTGTTCGTAGGTAACTCTATTAGCTGAAAGCCTTACTTTTTTAAATTTATTCTATTTAAAATGGAAACACTTCGATAGATAAAAAATAGCATTCAATTTTTGAACTTAAAATTGTTACGTTTTTAAGGTAATCACAAAAATCTTAAGGTAAAAACTTTTACCGTAAAAGTGACTCAATTGTAACTTTTTGCAGTCAAGAGTTTTGTAGAAAATGAGTGTGTTATATAATTATTTTATTTATTTTAATGCTTTATTATACGGCCGCCGAGTTAAATGGCGGGATATGCTTTCTTGGTTGCTGCTAAAAGGTCATGATTTAATGAATTCGTTACATTACTGCGGTAGAGTGTTTCATCAGCTAATAAAATCTCAGATACTGACCAAAACGACCTCATTTTGAAGCAATCTTTAATAATATGGAAGCAAGTTAAAAGTACATTTTCTGGTAACAAAAGATATTTTAGAACATAGAATTTGTCTCCACGAATGTGAATAAATAATCTTTGCCGTATAATTAAATCAAATGACGCTGAATGGTCGGCGAAAAAAACGGTTGTGTCACCCTCAAAACCTTCCCTACAAGTAGCCAAAGACTTATGGAAGGATTTCAGCATGATGTAATTTTTTTAGAAGGAGAGGAACTCACACCGTACGGCGATAAACGTTGACTATTAGAGTCAACGACGCTAATCATTTGTCGGCGACGAGTACGCATAATAAAACTGCAACGCATTAAGTTTGATTCAATCGTTTACGTTTCGTGATTTTGGCCCAGCAAGGCAACTGTAGGTATATAAAATTTCAAATCCAATATTGCGAGATTGAAATAGAACTAGTGCACAATTCGGTTTTAACACAAATTTTCAACTTTTACCATGGCCAAATGATGCCTGCATAACGAATTTCAGCTCAATCGGATCGTTCGACAATCGTTTGTGCGCTATCGTGGAGGTATTATTCCAGACGCACCGATATAAAGACACATGGTCAGACACACAGACAGACTTCCATCTGAAAATGGTCTTAATCATATCCGGTGTGATAATGAATATTTCCGTCTTCACCTCGAAACAAAATTTAGCGCGTTCATAATACTTTACTTCCTCGTTGGTTGCTGGGCTGGAAAAGTAATATCAAAGTCTGATGCTGCTGAAACCAACCCATTGAAATGCTGAATGTGCGTGTAAATAGATGCCCCTACTAATATTGGCCTGAAAGAATGTTTCCTTTGCAAAGTGATGAATCATGACACCGATTGCATATTAATATTAATATTTATTAAAATATGTCTGAGCTACGCATCAAAGATGGTCGATACCATTAAGAACGTTGGACCACCCAAATTCACACCTCAATGCATCGCGCAGACACCCGCGGGGATTCTTCTGCCGACACTAATAAACACCTTATAGCGGGGCGCTTTTGAAGGGGATCGCCTGTGCCCCTGGATCTGCGCCCGCCCCTGGATATGCACAAGGCTAACGTCTACGATATGGACCCACCCCGGACGAGTGCGTGTTGATCTACCGAATAGAAAACCAACAGATAGTTTGTTAGATTTTATTAGATTTTTAATTACAGAAGATTATTAAACATAGGGTAAAGAAAAAGGGTGAAAATCATAAACAACTTTCTTTATTCTGGCCTTTGTTGCAGAAAAATAACTGAATACACGAAAGCTTAACCTACCTAACGCATTTCCTAGATAAAAAGGCGTAAACACAAATAAATCTATTATAGATAATTTTCGACATTCAGGTGATAAATCGTACGTGTACTCATATAAGTCCGAAACAAAGTGTAATCAACAGTTTGAGTCTTCGAAAGTCTGCATTTTTTTCTGTTCTCGCAGAGTATTACCGAAGAAAATGGTCTCGTCATTCATCTCAAATCAAGTATGTTTCCACAATTCTAAATCATAAACCAAAAAATAAATGCCGCCATCATCCGTTTCTTCAATTAAATTTTTAAATACCAAAACACCATTTTTATTGTTTAGTCATGATGTTGATTATAAGCAATAGGTAGCCATATTATTCGGGGCGCTGAATTTTGGTAATAATTAACACATTTGCTAATTGCATTTTCTGGAATTTATGCGTAAAATATTGAAATTATCAATTAGAAGTTACATTTTTTGTCGTCACGGAGAGAATTTTTAGGGTAAGGTACGATTTGTATAATCATGATGACAAATAACTATGATAGCTTGAAAATATGCATTGACTTTTGCTTTACATGCCCACCACTTCTTTTTTTAATCTCATTCTAAAGATTTCCAGAGTATTTTTTTTTTATTGTGATTTTTTTTATTGATTTTAGTAGTTGTATTGCCATTAAAAAATACTTAAGGCTTTCTTCTAAATGTATACAAAGATACATTTTTTCAACAAAATAATCTACAAATATTTCAACAAAAATGTAATTCCGCTGAATGTTTCTAAAAATATTTGGAAAGAGATTTTTGATATTAAAAAGTAGGGACACGTAAAGCCAAAGTTAATGCAAATTAACAAGCTGTCATAGGTAGTTGTCATCATGTGTCATGAATTAATCATTTCGCTATTTTGCTATTTCTATTTTATTATTATTAAGTTTAAAATATAATAGAATAGAATAGAATAACTTGATTGTGCTATAAAAACATTACTTAATAAATATTACACTGGTTATATAAAAAGAGACAATATATGCACAATGGTTAAAGGTAGATTAACAATACTATTATTTAATAAATTTAATAACTAAAAAGTAAATGTGCATTACCAGATTACATTTTTTGAAATGTGCATATTATTACCAAATTTCACAGTGTTCCTAATAATATAGCCACCCACTGTATAATCAATAGTTATAAGAATAATTTGCAAAATTTAAGGCGTGCAGTCTTTACGGAGCCCGTTTTATAAACGTCTACCTATTTTTTCTTACAATTTGCTTAGGGTATATATATAATATACTAAATCAATATATTCCAGAACGATGTTATTCTATAAAATACAATACAATGCCATCAACTACTCCAGTAGATAGGCATTCCTACACTTGGATGCGTCACAATATTAAATGCCAAAATGTGGTTATTAGAAACATAATTATCATGATAGTTGTCATGGCTTTAATATTATATTCAATATTATCTACATACAAATAATAAAAATATGCTAATGTGATTTAATAGTCAGGGAGAATAATATATTAAAATACAAACGCAAAGTCTGTGTAGAATAATCGAAGTAAAATTATTTGATTGTCAATCTTATTTTTTTTAAGATGAAAAGAGGAATAATAAATTATATGAGAATTAGAAAGTCAGCTATCGTAATACACTTATGTTTTAAAATTTAGAATTTTTCACTAACCATCAACAATGGAAAATAAACTCAGAATTTTCAAACTCCCTTATACCGTAAATTGGGTTTGTTACCGAATTATTTACAATTGTCTTTTCCAAGGCTTTTCATTTGCTCTGGAATCTTATTATAATAACACAAATTTTGGTGAATAAAAGTGTATCGCACTTTGTCGCACTATACAATATACACACAAATGATTTTGGCTACCTGTATTGTATGGCACCTATTATCGACGTATTATATTGTTATACCCGTTGCCTGAGATGCTATTCATAGCTTCGTCGTTCACGCCTCCTTGATTTTCATGCAATCTGCTTACCTACCACCGTGGAGTCGGGCGCTTTCAATAGATATGTTGAAAAATGTTTATTATTGTTCTGAATGCGGCATTAAACACCTAAGCAGCCGCATGAATATCGAAGAGGAGGTGCAGTTCTGTGAAAAATAGCTTTTACATGTTAATTAGACAGTGCTTGTGAATAATAATAGAGAAGCGAATAGCGGATAGTAAGCAATCTGCGAAAGATATGTTTTAGTAGTTGTGAGCTGTAATGTTTATGTACCTATACCACAGTATACCAGACAGTAGCTTCTCTTAGAACAAAATTGAAATCAAAGAGAGCTACGACACGAGTCGTAGGGTCTCGTATATAGCCGCCAGATGTATGCTACTTCGACACGTTCGAAACAGTCGCCAACTTCTTCACCAGCGCGTAACGCTAACCAAAGGCGTTCGTCGAGATGTACCCCTCTGCTCACTTCCCTCGCACCCTATCCCCGCAACGCGCCGTGATAAGTATAACCATTCATTATAATATGGTATTAGATTGCTTAACTCCATTGTACAATCAGGCCACTGACGAAATGCATGTGGTGCTGATAGCATTGACGGCCATACTATTATAATATAAATTCACTTGGCCATCTATAATATCATTAATATATATTTTTTTTATAAATGACTGATAGTTTATAAAAACCCAATAATTTAACCAATGATAACAATAATAACATTCAATCATTAGGGCCATTTATCGCATTTTTATATAGTCTGATTACATTACATAAACAATACGGATAGATAGAATGCCATCTATTAGTATATCTGAACTTTAAAGAGCGTAATTATTGCGTATTGAAACCAGTACATATACCAAATTAAAAATTGACATCGTTTATAAATAATTTTATAAAATTATAATAGCTATGATTTTAAAATTCGTTTTTTGTTATGATATTATTTTATATCGTAGAGGCGTATTTAAAGCGCCATCTACAGTACTTCGTCTAACTGTTATAGCACGAAAGTCACCTTATTGAACATAATAACAGAACGTTATTAAATTTTTGGAAATATGACTGTTATCTACGCCTTTCGTAAAAAAATTTTTTTGCCAAATGGCAGTACGACATAAGCAATATAATACGCTAAATAATCAACAGTGTAACGATCAAGAGTGATTGGTTTCCTAAATATGATTATTGTTCTATTTAGCCCATCTATCTCTATCCAATATGGCTTTTAATTTCGTAAAGAATCATCCTATTCTATGCTGCTATTTTCCAGATGTTACAACTTCTAGAATGTGAATAATTTAGAATTTAAGGCGACATGAGACCTCAGAAAAAATCCAAAATGGGCGGACACGCGAAAAATAGGCGGGGTTAATTTTGTAGGGTTTGACCAATAAAAATCCAGCGTTGACGAAGTGTCAAGCGCAGATTCTACGTCCGTTCGCGCCTGCTACTAGGCGCATACTAAATGCTCTATCGCAGCGCTAGCACAGAAAAACTATCTTTACGCAGTGGTGGTATAAGGGTGTTAATGGTAAAGCATATTTAGAGTAAGTCTCGAGCGATCTCACGTTTTAATTAATTGTAATTAATTTAGTGCCTAAATAAAAAATGTGTTTAAGTGCTGCCCTAGATAATTAACCAGTCAATATTATGAAATTATAATAAAACACAGTCACTGCTTACATTGTAGGAGTAAACGCGCCTGAAAGTTTTCGAAATCAGTTAAAAGCCTTAATGTCCAGGGCAATGAGCAACTTTTTTCAGTCCAATTTTTAAATTGGTTCCTTATCGAGGGATTCACTTAGAAACTTTTTTAAATTATTGCTTATATGTTTTAAAAAACTCATAAAACTAAAATTCTTCATATATGGTCGTTTCCGGGTATCATGTCACCTTAATAACTTTTCAAACTGCTACAGTTCAACATTGTTTGCCCTTTAATTTATTGTTAGCACTTCTTAAATTTTCATCGCATCATTTAACGACGAAATATATTTCATCGCACATTGTATCCGGGACAGAACCCTGGGAGCTAACCTAAAATATTCTAAATTAATGAATCCGCCGGCGTTTCAATGGCATAACTGAGTTGTTAATCTGCAGAAAGGTTGTAAATGCTGCGCTCGCATGGGCGGTGCGGGCGTCGCCGCGGCATTGTGATGTCGGGTATGGTCGGACGTTTTGGGGGGTCGCGTCAGAATTGGCGCTTCTTTCGCGTAGCCAAACGGATTCCGCCGGGCGCGCGCGACGCGACCGAGACAAAGCCACAGAGAGTCGCCCGTTGCATATTTCAGCAGACGCCGCGGCTCTGCGGTTTACGAGCCGCTCCTGATTCCCAAATTACCTATTAGTCTGCGGCCCGCCTAATATCATCATCGGGAGGTCAACGGTGCGTGACAGGCGGTATTACACAAAAAAATAGGCAACAAAAGACATATATAGTTCACTTATAAATAGGATAGAAAACGAATTTACCGCGTGAAATTTGTAGCACCCGACGTTTCGGTGACGTTGCAGCCGCCGTTGTCCAGGGTAGACTGAAGAGCTGTTAATCCGTTGTTTTGCGGGTAGGCCGCGTACCGCTTCCGCCACTGCGTAGATTATAACGGTGGTGGGGGGCCGGGCTCGGAGCGCGGGAATTTTGAACATCCGTCTTGCACACAACACTCACTGTATCCTGTTTTACGTCTTTGCGTTCGGCGTTCGGCGGCGGGAACATTTTAAGAAGAGGGTTCCACGTAGAAGAGAGTTTGTAACAGAGACGACGGTTACCAAAGCATATTTTCGCCAAAGGAGTGTGCTATTTGGAGATATACACTTTTTGACGATTTTTACCTGTAATTTCTACACGATGCTTACCGGCGACAAGTATACCTACATGCTTGTCCAGTATCGACGATAAGATTAATTGCTTTAATTGTTATTATTGCAGGACGACCGACGCGCACCAAATAAAGTGATTAGGATGAAACATTCTGGAAGTCCTTGGCTCACTGAGGATATTAAAATTCGCATACTAAACGTGATCAAATTATAACTAAATACAGGCGTAAGCTAACTGCAGTGGTCTTGGATGGTTACAGTAATCTGAGGAATTTTTGAAATCTAATATGCATTAGTGCCAAAGGTCCTACATTTGTAAGAAAAATAGGAAATAATAAATCTTAGACACCTGGAAATATATAATGTCCATTGGTGTAAGAAATCGAAGCTATCGTGATCCAATATTAATCTAGATAAAGTAAACTCTCACTTTGCCAAACCTCCCTCAACTCTTGACATGAAATAAAGATCCATCTCTAACATCCAGCAAGAAACAAAGATTTATATCCTTGTGTTCAACTCCTCTCCTGCACTCCCGTCTATATTCGACTGGTTAGGTACAGGTGAAATAAAAACGAATGCTTTTTGCTGTCAGCACCTGAGCATTAAAACCATAGCTTCCATTCTCAATTCGATTTTGTCAACAAACATGTCATAAATTACTCTTTTTGAAATGGTTATGTTCCTAGCCATTGAAACAAGCATTTATTATTCCTCTTCCGAAGATCTCGTCTCCTGGTTTCATCTTTTATCTAATTTCATCATTTAATTTGATTAACAACCTTTCTAAATAATCGAGAAAGCTTCAGACTTTTTTCTAGAGGTCAATTGGGTATCAAAGGGTATAATTTTCCTGAAATTTCGGCTGCACTGCCCTCCGTCAAGATATAACTTTACTCCCAATTTGTGAAGATGGCCGTTATTGTAGAACTAACAGATCCATGGAAACCAAATATACTTAAAGACTAAGAGTATTTTGCAAATGTGTCACCCTGACCGGATTCACTGTTCATCTTCACGAGGTAGAAGTTAGCGCTCGTAACCTATCAGGTGGAAGTTGGCGCTTGAAACCCATGTTTCACCTTTAAAGATTTTGACAACTCTATATAAAAAAATCAACAACTTCCTATAAAAAAAAACTAAACCCGCTACTTCATCAAAAAAAAATACTCCTAAGGGTGAGTAATGAACTAAGGGAATCGTAAGATGGACACTCGAATGTGACAAGACTAGATTTCCAAATCTACCACGGCTGGTCGTTAGTCCGAAGTCACCGCTCTCCCCACAGAAGTGTATGTTCCGTGTATATTAATTATGATTGTATTTGCGTGTGTAATCCGGGCTACGCGCTAGCCCGTGAGATCGAACAGGTCATCTTTCTTAGAATCTATTTTGAAGAGCTTGACCACTGATTCACATCGGAAGTAATCATGGACAAGCATACACCTAATAGCCCAATGCCCTTGGCTATTTAACTTAATTTGTTATGGGATTATTAGGAGGTCGCATTTCTGTACTGACACATTTAGGATTTTTGAATGACAGATGAAAGAACTGTCATGTTGTAGGAGTAGGATAGTTAGTAGTTTATTTGCGACCTTTAATTTTAATAATAAATTATTAAGGTGCTAATGAGACGTTTTTACGTAATATTTTTGGTTCTTTTTCAAGTTTGTAAAACATCTCTTAGAATATATAAAATGATGTCACTTTCTCTCACAAATTTATGAAGGCATAATACTCTTCCTATCCCATTCATATGATATCAGGGTTCTAGACGTTAGGCAAACGTGTGTAAAGACCATGATACTGCACTATCACGAGCGTGAAAGCTTCCAAGGTGGTTGTATATCTTGGAATCGGTACTCATACCTTAGCGAAGAATATATCGCAAGTTACACAAAAAAATACGACACTCGGCCAAAGTAGTTGTACGTCTCGCGTCCCACTCCAAATCATTGCAATAAACTTCGACATAAACTGCAATATCCAATTAAATTTGCAAGATACATATAGCAAAATTAAAAAAAATGGTAAATATTTAATGGACTTGTAAACAAAAAAAAACAATCTGTGAAATAAATTCAGGTAACCCCTTAATAAAATTATTACAATAACTACAGTTGTATACCAGTAACATAAAATCTGAAGAATGCGAAAACTTGGCACAGGCGTGCCAAGTTTTCGCATTCTTCAGATTTTCTAACCTTGGCACAGGCGTCACCTTTTTAAGTAAGTATTATGTTTCCTAAAATTAAATGTAATATAGGTACTGGAATAAAATAAAGAAAAAATGCAGAAAACGCCTACTAAGTAATAGCACATAATGTGCTCTAAAACAAATCATCACTTTGGTTCAAACAAATCACTTTATGATGCAACAATGTCACATTACAAGACTATACCAGCTTTTTATAACCCCACAAAGGCGGTCGCGGTCGCTTAATGGTCGTTTAGAGTTAAGCGAGACTCGGCTCGTGGGATATTTCGACCACAAATTTTATGAATCATTTTAATCGTCCGGATGCGAGCATAATTCATGTTTGCGGCTTGTTTTTGCGGTCGCAAGGGACAGAGCAGTGATTGGGTATAGGATCTCGCGCCTTGAGGAAACTGAGATCCGGCACGATGATGAGTCTTTTAGATAATTGGCTAAATTATTTCGCTCGTGGCGTTGCAATAATATAAGAATATAAAAAAATCTTCTAATTAATGAGGTCTAACTGGCATTGTGAAGATGCCTACTTTGTAGCTAGGACGTTTTTTTCGTTTAACTTGCCTATGCCAACAACAGTCGTCACGCCTACTCGAAATGCTGCGACTGACCGACGTGACGTAGCAAAGTAAGTCACACAGACATGTCCAACAGTTAGCCACTCGTACACAATTAGCCATTCCTAAATTTGACAAATACAACTTTCGCGATACATTAGGTGGGTCTGCAGCTTTAGGGTGGTACATCGCTCACCAAACATACATAATGTGCTATTCGAAGCGTCTTTTGGTCGACTTCGTATCAGTCTGAGTAATGTGGCTCTTGCAGACGCACGACAGTGATTTTATTTCATTTGCCAAAAAGTAGCTAAAAGACAATGCCTAGTTGTTCAATTAAGTGGTGTGGGAAGAGTACCTCAACCTCAAGTTACTCTAAGAATGGAATATCCTTTCATCGATAAGTTTTTCAGCTATATTTTTAAAATTAAAAATGATCGGAAAATATATTCCTGATTTTAAATCACTTCGAACCACTCGTTGATATCTTTCTTCCGTCTCGCTTCGTCACAGTAGTAATAATGTGCAACCATCTCAATATTTTGCACGATAGTGCTGTATTTTGCACAAAAGTACGACTACGCTCTCCCCACTGGTTAGCTGCTCCGTGGCCGAAATAGTCGTGAATATCATGAAACATTTTATCGACCATGTTTCAGCCTCCAGAGAAAATCCCGCACTTCTCATAATGAACAACCATGAAAGCCACCTGTCAATCGAAGTACTTGTTCTTGCAAAACCTGCATCTACAGGATAGCCTCAAATACTAAATGGCTCATCTAAGGATATATTATAATGCAGCCAGTGGCGTAGCTACTAAGGTGCGAGGTTGTGCAGTGCACCAGGGCCCATAGAGGTTAGGGGGGAGGGGGCATTTGGTTGTTAGTCTAACTAAAATAATTACAATATTTTACGATATCTTGATTATTAAAATTAATCTCAATTCGCTGCAAAACGCAATTAATAGAATTATTTATAAAAACTACATCTAATGGCATTTTGTAGTACTACAATGCGAGCAATGGCGTTTCGCAGGCTGCTTTACCGAGCGAGATAGCGCACTGCGCGCATCGTTTGTCTCTTTCTGGAGCGTAACAGCGAACGACCAGGATTTATTTTATTTTGTATGTTTAAATTTTCCTTATTTTTTGGTTGAAATTATTTAATTAGAAATTATTTATTATATTTAATTAGAAATTAAACAAAATTACCCAAACTGGTCATTTTTTTGTCAAACCGAAATCTCCAGAAATTGTAACTACTCTTTACTACTACTTCAATTTACTACATATCAATGTCAGTGCGAATACAGTCATTGAGAGCTTCGCCAATATAATGGCACGACGAAAAATTTTAATTTAAATTTAATGTACTTTTTATTTGGTAGTATATTTCGATTTTTATTTGACTGTAAGGTGCCTAACTGATATTTTTTGATTCGACCATTTCTTTTAGAAATTAAAAAAAAATCATTTTAACTATGTAGTTTTATTTGGATTTGAGGAAATGGGTGACTTAACCCAATTTCCTCTTCGCAACTAGGCCTTTGACCACCTAGCTACGCCATTGGATGCAGCGGTGTAATGATACCTATTAAAAAACCCGAGGCGACATCTAACTACCAACATGTTGCTGAGTGCGTATGCTCTTGCTTATTTAAAATCTATCATACCTCTAAACATAGTAAACGCATTGAAGAAATGAGGGATATTCCTATTCGGTGACTGCATTTTGCTGACGCCGATTTCATGCCTAGCACCGTAACGAATATGCAGAAAAGGACCAAGCTAGAGCTGAAAATATTGCTCCCAAAATTTCTGATCGACAAGAAATTAATGAAGAATTCAAAATAAGTAATGAACAAAAGAAATCTTCTACACCGCCTTCTCTTCTTCAGACTGAAGGTTCATATAATTTTCCAAATCCATCGCCGTTTTTTAATTCCGTTGAAAATGGTCGTAAGATTGTTGATTTGCACGTCAATCGTTCTACAAGCTGGGAAAACGATCGCACGCCACCAATAATAGAAACTCTCATAATGTCAGCTCCATTATCACTTTCCCACGTCTCAACATCATTATTGGTATTTCTACATTAAAATACAATGAGATACAGTGTAATGGTGTTATTTTTATAATATAAATATAAAGGTGTTAAATCTATTTGAAAATACGTCGATATATGGCTTACTTACTTTAAAATGGCGTAATATACAAATATCCGAATGCAAAACAATTAGTCCAGCATTTTTTTTCGCCATTACCAATCACTAATCTTTAGCATTAATTCAAGAGAAGCCCCAAAAAAAATCTCTTCGAGAATAAGACTACATATTTATAAGATGATTCATATTCATGATCGACATAAAACGAGACATAGAAGCGTC
>OX155951.1:26298158-26343158 GCA_944548615.1 Micropterix aruncella | reverse complement strand
AGGGTTATATTTTTACTGCATATGTATGTATTTGCATGCCAATTTGACTATAATACCGTTATTTGTGAGTGTCTTCTTGTGAGTGTCTTATTTGTAAGTGTATTATTTCTTTAACTATTTATGCAGTAAAAGGGGAATTATATGCAGTAAAAGAGGAAAGCCTTTTGTTTTAAACACTTGAGACGATAAATTTTACTTATTTTGATAAGAATTCATAATTGTTGATAATATGACCAATAAACATGACCTAAAGATTTAAATTATTTTTTTTCATATAAAAATACTACTTTTTGTGACCTAAATATAAAAGTTAGGCATATGCTGTCGTGGCTTTTGTGTACGCATTATCAAGCTCTACAACTTTTCTTTAGAACTTAATCATATATCTCTCATCGTTAAGGCAGCGTTAGTTATAAACGTTTTCGTTCGACCGTTTTTTCCGACTTACTTTGGAAATCCGACTATCTCGAAGAAGTCTTTTCATTTTTCGGATTAATATATAGCTTATGACACTTACAACTAACGTGGCTTAAAATGGGTAAAAGAATTTTCAAAATCGGTTCAGTAGATCTAGAGATTACTCCCTACAACCTCACAAACTCACAAACTTTACCTCTTTATAATATTAGTATAGATAAAGAAATTAACAAAAAAAATATGCAATCTACAATTAAAACATCAAACAAAATATTAAACTAAATTACGCAAACCACAGAAATAAATTAAACTCTTATGATGTTTACTGACCGATGTCGCCCAACTAAGCGAAGCTTGTGCTTCAGTAGATGTTGGATTTGGTGAGCTAAATATTTAAACATATCAAACATTTAAGCATTTTTTTGTCTATTTTCAGACGCAATGGCATAAACACAAGGCCGATAGAAACGACCCGTTGTCTTTGACCTGTTGTATGCACGTGTTGACACCCTTAATTGCTTCTATACTTGCAGCTGAGAAATTGCAATTCGTCTGACTTGATATTGGTCACTGTATAAAGGTAGGGATAGCGAAAAACCTTACTCGATACTTGGGTTTCATTATATCATAAGTATGCAACTTTTTGAATCAAAGAATAATAATATCAAAGGACTGCTTTAATATGTAGGATTACTTTTATAGGTGGAATCTTTTTCTTAATAACTTACGGAAGGAATCCTCGGGTGCGTGTAAAAAATTGCAATAGATCGGTTTTATTTGATTTCGTATTTGTTTCTAAAGCCAAGCGATCTAACATGCGTAACATCACAACATCGGATTTTATCGGCATGTCTGACACAATAGCGAAGGCTAAACTTCGTGTTCTCGTCCCCAAAAGTTAAGGAAATTTTTCAGGGTCTGCCTCAGAGGGATCAATCGACCGGCGAAGTTTGAGTCCCCGATAGGCACAATCCTAACTTTCGTTGCCGGCCCCGGCAAAAAACCGCGTCCCGAGAATAGAAACTGAAAACTTTTTATAAAGCGTATCACGGATCATACGAGACGAGAACAAGTCAAGTCGCGTCACAGTATACTGTGTTGTCATATTAAATGAGAGAAATGATCGCTTTCGAATCGAGCGAGATTCGACGGTGGATTTCTGTCGACACTCACAAATAACGTGGCTTTCTATTGGTAAAAGAATTTTCAAAATCGGTTCAGTAGATCCAGAGATTACTTCCTACAACTTCACAAACATTACCTCTTTATAATATTAGTATAGACTAGTATAGATAACAATAATTTAATGAAGGTAGAGCGTGGAGAGATGAGTCTGTATCTGTATGCAGCTTTTGATCAAGCGAGCGATACTCAATGACGATGATCATCATCGATGCTACTATCGACTGACTGGAAACAATTTCATTATGTAGTCGAACATATCAAACGAATTCGAACCAGCTAGGGTGTAATATCACCGCTAATACTAGCTTATATTTTTTAGATGCCGAGGCGATGCTGTGTTCTCGGATACAAATCAAATTATAACTCTGCGTTGAAAACTGGAGAACTTCCCGTTTCAACATTTTCTTTCCCGAAGGAAGATAATCTTCGTAAGCGATGGACTAGGGCTATTCCACGTTCTAATTGGACGCCGAGCTCTGGTTCGTTTGTATGCAGTAATCATTTTACTTCCGAAGAGGTTGTTCGTTCTCAAGAAATGTATATTCTAAAAGTTATGTGTATATTCTAAAAGTCTAGTAGTCTAATATGTAAGTTTAATTTTCTATTATAAATTATTACTAAGGCACTTCTGTGGGTGTAGGTATGTATTATCGTATTATATTATATTGTCATATATGTTGTAAGCAATAATACTGCTGATATTACAATTCATTTAATTTACAATTTTATGTAATTAAAATACTGTTTTATTTATACATTTTATAATATTTTATCTGACATTTTTTACTACTGTTAATTTACACTGTCGACTGTATTTGAAATTTTTAAGTAATTGATGACTATAAATTTTACACAAGTCACCGTTTTTTAACCAATGATATAAAATGAAAGTAACAATGTAAAAACCTACTTAAAATAGTAATATGTTTTTGTTATATAAATTTATTTAAATTAACTCTTAATGTTACCTTAAAAAAAACTACCAAATTAAATTTTTACCATAGAACAGCTCTCGTTATTGTTCGATGTTATTGATTTTATGATAAAAATATTATTGTACATAGTTCCTAAGATTTCCTTAATAAAATTTTATATTTGCATTACTAAAATGACAACAAAAGGAAATGTTAAATTATTAATTATTAGGCTAAGACAATGTTTTTGTTATGTAATTGTTTTTTTTATGGGTTTAAATAAATAAATAAATTAATAAATAAACAGTTACGTGTAAACTTTCTTATTTACTGTAAATAACGCCAGCTGGCGACGATCGCGTTCAGTTCTGTCATATAAAATCAATGGTTCTGTGGTTTGTGATGGGGCGGTTACACTCTCGCGCGAGGCGCGAGGCGAGACGCAAAACCATGTCGTAAACAAACGGAACAGAGGCGAAGCTTCTAGCAAGTTGGTAAACATTTTGTACGCTCGTTAGAAGCTTTGCCTCTGTTCCATTTGTTTACAGATGTGGTTTTGCGTCTCGCCTGGCGCCTCGCGCGAGAGTGTAAACGCGCTATCAAATGCATCGTTGCCAAATCGTTCACTGCAGCTGCAGAAACGGCGCATTTGCTAAAGACTCCGTTTTTTGTTAGTGTGAGTTTCTAAAGCTGTTTAATGTGCGTGACTAGGGAAGCGCTTACAATAAATACTATCGATAAGATTCTTGAATAAATTAGAATAAAAGTATAAATAAAGCTGAATTAAAAAAAAATGCTTAAAAAATAGGTTTTTTATTTAAAAAAAACCTATTTTTGTCACAACTAAAGAATGACAGATTCTCGTAATATTAAATGCATTTACAAATACTATCGGTATGATTCTTGATTAAATTAGATTAAAAATAAAAGTATTATCAATATAAGGTGTAGTAAAAACTTAATAATGTAAAAATAAGTCTTTTATTTAAAATAAAACTTTATTTTTATCACAACTAAACTATGTCAGATTCTCGTTAACGCTAGTTACAAATACTATCGACATCATTCTTGATTAAATTAGATTCAAAATAAAAGTAATAAATATTAATTAATAATAAAAAAATATATTAAAAAACATTTTTTTTTATTTTAAAAAATCTCTTTTTGTCACAATTAAACAATGTAAGATTCTCGTAATATTATTTATTACTATACTAGTTTGGGTGCGCTAATGACCTTTAAATAGCACTAATTTATTATAAAAATTTCTGACGCTCTTTTCTACTACAGCGTTCTTCATTTTAAAATGGATTCTTAGCTTGAGATAATTTTCGCAGATCGATTTTATTAGAAGATATGTATGATCTTCAAAAAAACTGAAATCGAGTTGATGTTCATTTAAACAGCAAAAATAATTTGGTTATTCGATGAGTGCATATCATACAATATCACGTCCCTTATCATTGTATGCACATCTTGGTTTTTAATTTTACTATGGTGAATATATACTAAAAATTTACGCAATTTTTTTCACATACTTATGAAATATACATCATCACTCGGGTAAATTAGGCCTCCTTTGTCTTTAGTCGATGTCAATGATTTTTTCTTGGGGCTTTTTAACCCATATATGCCCGGAACTATTTTGGGATGTTGATTTTGATTATTTTCAGATATGCTTATATTGAAAAGTCCCTATAACAGTATTAACTACTTTAGGTATATATTATTTTTTGTTAACTAGATATTTTGAGGTGTTCGAAAACGAAACAATGGGCAAATATCCTACGTTCGTTACCTATAGGTAATTCAAACCAAGATGTTATAATGAATTTATTTAATGTTTATTATTAATTTCACGTGCAATCTACTAATTCTATCTACAATCGACTAATTCTATCTACAATCGACTAATTATAAAAACACGAATAAGTCAATAATTTACTACAAAACTTACCCAAATTTACTACAAAAGTATGATACTTGTACAAAGATTTACTCAACTGAATAAATACTTTCTTTTTTTCGGGAGACGTGATTTTTGCACGATGCGAACATGACACAACTGGCACTGCTTACTGTTTCAATCAAAAGTGTCAATTCAATCAAAAGGGAGTTCAAAGAGAACTCAAAGAAGTTCAATCAAAAGGGAGACAGTTCCGTACTCTTGAGAGAGCTAGCAGTTTTTTGGATTTTACTGAGCGCCCAAAGGATTTCCGATGCTTTTACGAAAGTACTACTTCTTGTTTCGTTTTCGAATCGCTGGGCATATATGGGTTACCGTTGATAAACAGTCTTCACAGACCAGATACCTTTATAAATGTTTTTCATCAAAACATTAGAGCATCTAACACCGACTGGCTGTTATCTTTTGTTGGTCATCTAACACCAACTGGGCAGCTATTTTTACTTTCATTTTTTGCGTTTCTTTCATAATTCATGCGTTTAATAATGAAAATGCACATCGCTAAAATAAGTGTCCAAGGCTATGGATACCGTCATGTTCGCCTCAAAGAGTCATAATAATAACTACATAACCATACTATATTCCAATAATAACTATATAACCGAACGTCAAACCTGTCAGCTCGCAATATGCTAAGTTAAATATCAGCATCCCTAGATACGGGCGCTCTTGCTCAGTTAGGTATGCGATGAGCCAACGGCTCTTGGTTTAACTTGTTTTTCCTGCACGTTTTATTGTACTATATACCGAATATCATAGCCATTCGTCTATAAATCATGTTGTTTAAAATAAATAAATGAATAACATAGGAAATAAAGAAACTTGGCTCTTTTTACTGTTATTATTCATTCACAAGGTAACTATGGGTCCCGTCATTGCGCTAGTCTCTCTCGTGTTAGTATTGTTATACGCGCGGTAGCTCAGTGGGGAATTAGCTTTAATTACTGTTTTTTTGACCTAGCGAATCGTGGACCTGTTTTTAAATAAATAAACTAAAAGTAAACTAACAAAACTAAAAATAATTAACTGGTTATGTAAATTAACGACACTTAAAACATACTTAATAGCGTTCTTATACAGTGTAATAGATTCTCTGATCTGATCACTAAAAACCTTTTTCTTAGCCAAATTTATTTTTAGAAAAATTGTATAAAAAGTGTTGAGGACGATGCGCTATCTAGCGGTGCGCAAAATATCGGTAATATTGTATATTAGCTATATTTTACCTATCGATAGATATTCTTATTTACAACGTGGAACGCAGCGTTGCCAAATTTATGTTTACGGGTTGAGATACCGCAAGCAGTGGTGCTCACTGCTCACAGATCACAATCGGTGCTAGTGGTGCGAAGTCCTGGATTATATATATTTATTCTGGCCTAGTTTTGAAGTTCGATCGTGAAATGCCTAATACTTGCTCATATATTTCGTGTAGGATGTCGGGGAGGTCTAATAAAAACATTAAAATGTTTAGATTTCCCATAAAAGACAAAGAGAGGCTTGAACTTTGGATGCGAAATTGTGGTATGTACCTATTATATTTATGGAATGACTGCAGTATAGGAAACTTTCTATAAAAAAAACTACACACTACACATTATTTCAATGCTAAATTTGAAAGAAAATAGTGTCGGACATTTGAAATTAGCAATATTTCCTAGCAATATAGCAATAGGAATCAGCGTGGTAAATATAGTCGGGTGACGTTAAAAAATCGACAATCTAGGAGAGGTTCCTATTCTACAGTCATAGCATATTTTTAAATAATATACCTACTAAATTACAAAGTAATACGCCAGTCAAGTATTAAAACCTCGATAAAATCTCATATTGTGTTGATTTTTCGTTTTGTCTTTTTTAGGAAACGCTTCTCTCTATAAGATCGAACGAGATCTGCTTTTTAATAGATACATTTGTCAAAACCATTTCGATAGTACGTCGTTTCGATCGGGCTATGGGGGAAGAATGCTATTAAATGCAACTGCTGTACCTCGTGATTATAAGTCGTCCTCCCAATATACAGGTTTGTACATGACATAGACAAAATAATTTATAACGACAGCATTGGCTAGCCTTGTCAGCTCGCCCGGAGGTCAGCTGTTCGCGGTTAATACGTAGGGTTGACATTTACAGATTATCTATCGATTATACTTTAGAACGTTTAGTTTTTAAAAATAAGTGGTAGTAAAAATGTAGGTAGATGAAATGTGTTTTCAGCGTTACAAATGTAAAAATATATAGATAAAAACGTATTTAACTTTCCGCAAATCTATGTAGTGCGTACATACATTGATTTTTCTCTTTACAGGTAATGCAGAATTAGTGAGTTCGGCAAATGTATGCAACGAAGACGCAGTGATTTCATTGTTTCCTCCATGGTCCGATTCGAGAAAAGGTACCTTATCTCCTCCGCTGATAGTGCTAAAGCCCAACAGAGTTTATACTAATAAGACTAAGTTATTAGGATCCCGATCGTCTTGCTCGTCATTTTCCACCAAAAGTAATTTAGATGAAATAATAATAGTACCAACATCCCCTGTTAAAAATAAACCAATAACAGAAAGCAAATACAAAATTCAGAATATTAAATTAAAGACAAGGTTAAAATCGAAATATGCTCTAATTTCCAAATTGAAAAGAAAAGTAAAACTGCTAAGGAACCGCTGCGCTGCCAGCAGTGTATTCGATTCATTCCCGTTCTCCTCAGTCCAATCTAAGACTTTAGTTAAAATGCAGTTAAAAAGCAACATTCGGCCCTGGTCGGTTAACGAAAAAAATTTTTCCCTCGCTTTATTTTACAAATCTCCAGCGACTTATAACTTTTTAAGAAATAATAAAATAATATTACCCGCACTATCTACGATTAGGCGATGGATTGGCAATTCGTCATTTCTACCAGGTTTTAATAATGCATATTTAAATCAAATAAAGAAAAAATTTAGCTCTAAATCTGAAAAAGAGAAAACCTGCATAGTTTGCTTCGACGAAATGGCAATAATGGAACGAATGGAATATTCCAAAAAATATGATTTAATAGAGGGCTTTCAGGATCTAGGTGACATGGGTAGGTCAAATAAAACAGCTAAGTATGCTTTAGTTTTTATGGCTAGGGGTATTTATTCTTGCTGGAAAATAGCAATAGCTTATTTTCTCTCTAGTACAGGAGTTACGTCCAGGAATCTTGTAGATTTAATTAAACAAACTTTATCCAGACTTTTAGAAACAGGATTAAAACCAAAAATTATAGTTTGTGATCAGGGCACCAGTAACCAGTCCGCGATGAAAGCATTGAATGTCTCTTGTGAAAATCCGTATTTTCATCATGACAACGTTAAGTTTTTTGCAATCTATGACGTTCCACATCTTCTTAAAAGTTTTAGAAATAATTTGCTAACGAAGGACTTCATTCTTGACGGGAAAATAATATCCTTTTCTGACGTAAAAAAAGTATACGAAATAGATAAAAATAGTAAAATGTGTAGAGCCATGCCCAAATTAACAGACCGTCATATATATCCAAATTCTTTTCAAAAAATGAGTGTGAAATTAGCCGCACAAATATTTAGTCATTCTGTAGCTGCCACAATTAAAACTTGTATAGAGACAAAGCAAATTCAAACAGCTTCAGCAATAAGTACCGCAGATTTTTTAGAATTAATGAATAACTTATTTGATGGCCTAAATAGTAAAACATTAGTTTCAACAAACCCATATGCTTGTGGTTTATCAGAAAAAAATAGTGTGGTTCTTCAAACATTAACTAAGTCTAAGGAAATAATTACTAATCTTTCAGCGGTAAATTATAAATCTCAAAATGTCAGGCCTCCTTGTTTTAATGGACTTTTGCAAACGATAGAAGGAATATTGCAGTTTTTTAATAGTGAAAAAGAATTAGGTGCTTTATTTCTACTAACTAATCGTTTGAACCAAGATGTGCTAGAAAATTTATTTTCTGTATTTCGTCAAAAGGGTGGATATAATCAGAACCCGACAGCTCGTCTCTTCAGGCAAATCTTTAGAAGTCACAGCATAAACTCATTGATGAGACAACCAAAATCAGCTAACTGTGAACCGGATCTTGACGTAGTAATTGACATGGAACAAACGGTGGACGAGCCAGACATAGAAAATCAACCTCATCTAGCTAATCAAAAACCCAATAGTTCAAACACTCATACCCAAAGCACTAAAATCATTAAAAACATTGAATCGATAGCTTCCAGCTCAGTAACAACTTTAGAAGATTGCTCAATCACATATTTTTCAGGATATTTAGCGAAAAGGTGTTTAGAAAAATTTCACTGTGAAAGCTGCCATAAAGTATTAATCACTGAAAACCACTTAACAGACAACAGGCAGTTACTGATATTAAGTAAAAATTATGGAGGAATAAATTTAAATAAAACGCTTTTCTTAATTTGCCCTTCTGCACATTTTATTCAATTTACTACTAGATGCTTAAATATATTCGAAAAAAACTATTACAAAATTTACCATGGTAAAAAAATAAGAAAGCAATTAACAGATCTTATTAATACAAATATTGACGAAAATCTATTAACTTTCGAAGAATCATGCAAAGAGCACATTCAATTTGTGATTCAGACTTTAGTTATTTGTAAAATATTCAAAAATTGTAAATGGAATTCTGAAAAAAACACTAACAAAAAAAAAATTAAAATAGTTCAACATAAATAATATTTAATAAATATAACATATAATTATAATTACAAAAAAGGACATTTTATGCTACATAAAAGAACTAACTTGAAAATCATAAACAACTTTTTTATTGTAGGCCTTTGTTACTGAGTAAAAATCTTAATACTTAAAATTTGAACATAAAATCGCTGTTCCTCTGCAACTAAAGCTTAAATTTAATTAAATTGTGGATATTTTTTTTAGATTGATATTAATAATATCTCTACAGTAGCAGCTAATATTAGTAAATCTCTACATCAGCATCCAATATTAATAATAACTACACCATTTTTTTTATTTGATGTACAGTTGTCCCAAAATATTCCCGTGTGCTAAAAACACGCTGTACCTTTACCTATTTTCCGAAGTTAAAGCTTGCCAAAAAAGTAAAATAAATAATTAAATACTTTATAGGCAAATATATTTATGTTTTCTTGTTTACTAATCCACATGTTCGTTCAGTTTGCGATCAAATCACATAATTAATTTAACCCTTCAGGCCTCGGTCCCTCAGCCGATTAACAAGTTGATGTCCCAAAAAATTTTAGTAAAAATTAGTAAAAAAAATGAATTATGACACTGTTTCACCGAAACATTAATTACTGCCAAACCACTGTATCCATAATTAAAATAAAACATATTAACATAATGAAACATAATAAAATAAAATAAATTAAAACGGGGCCGTCACGCTGAATCGTGTCTTGGCCGATATCAGCCAATCGGGGCTCTAGGGGTTAATAAAACAATGTCTTATTAATTTAACTATAAAGCACTTATTTTCATTATATGTTAACAAAGCATTCGATGCAAAATAGACTATTTTCATGTAGTAAATAACATAATTTGTTTATAGGAAAAAAAATCACGCACTACTCATTTATTTATTTTTTTTTTCATGTACCTCCCTACATACTACACGAAAATGAGCGGAGTTCATGTCCGAACTAAGGTCTGACTGGGAGTATTTTTCATTGTCGTAAATCGTCACTGTTTATCCATATATTGTACATATTATTAAATTTAAGATATTTTGTTGTGTTATTTAAAGATAAGTATAATATTTCATTACGATATCATATTTAATTTTGCTTACGGTATCTCCGGTTTGTTTTAAGAGGAGTTTCCTATCCGGACTTTGACGCTCTCATTGATTGGTGGATTAATGTGAATAACCACGTTATTGTTTTTTAAATTTGTATTTTTTTAGATCCATTTCATTTAAATATAATTCTTGCGTTTAATAATATAAATGCACATCACTAAAATAAGTGTAAGCGTCCAAGGCTATGGATACCGTCATGTTCTCCTCAAAGAGTCATAATAACATAGAAAATAAAGAAAATTGGCTCATTTTACTGTTATTAATCATTCACAAGGTACCTGGTTTTCGTATTTAGAGAATTACGCAACGTCCTTTTTAATAAATCCCTAAAAATGGTTTACATGGACCTATTTCAGGGTTTATGTATATATATATATATATATATATATATATATATATATATATATATATATATATATATATATATATATATATATATATATATATATATATATATATATATATATATATATATATATATATATATATATATATATATATATATATATAGAGAATTATTAATTGCAAGAGAATTATTAATCGTATCAACATACTGGGATTTTTGTGTAAAGTTTAGAATAGGTAGGTATATTCTCTAACGGAATTCAGTTTCCTTCAGCGGCTTAAATTCGGCGTGGACGAGTAATTTTGTATACCTATGCTCCCCTAAACTGTTTTGCGGAAGGATTATTATTAAAGCCCCCCAGTGATCTAACTGCACCAAAAAATAACTCTAACAAAAAGCTTATATGTACATATTATTGCTTATATGTCAGATTGTTCATTGTGTTGATGAAATTCACTGTTGGTTGTGAGTGAGCAAAATTAAGTACCTATACGTAATTTTTTGTCGCAAAATTCAATAGCGTTCGCAACACTGGCACTTAACAGCTGTACTGCTAGCTTTACTTTCATTATTTGATTTTGAAAGTTGATGTGTTGTGTCGATAATTTATTTCCCTAGTGAAAATTTTCATTTAGTTGGAGCGTGTTTAATTCTTCAAAATATTGCCATTTGATTAGGCCGCCGTTATTATCTCTAAGAACCTTTTTACTTTGTAATGTATTTCTGACCAGTTTCACCATGTGATATGGGTCAAAAAATACAAAAACTGGTTCTTTTGTTGCAGGATGTTCGAAATAGGTTTTTAGTTGACGTTGGTAGTTAAACGAACAGCCAAGTTCTTGAGCCATGGCTATATTTGCTGGGCAACCATCAAATGTCATAGATACAACTACCACGCCTACATCGTGGCAATTAGAAAGACATATCCTTACTAGATTGGCTCTTTGCTCACCTGTTACGCCGATTACCAGAAAATATCCTACTGGAATTTTCCACTGCTCGTTAATGGCAACTAAAAGGAACACCAGAGCTTGTTTGCATGGTGCATTGAAACTCCGGTAACATCAAACCCAGCACCAAAATCTACATATCCTTGGACTGCATTACCGTCAAATTCCTTTAATTGTCGAATCGACATCTCGTCTATTACCAAATTGCATAGAATTTTCTTGTCAGAAGACTTGACCTTTTGATCAAGTGCTTTAAAAGCTTCTGCAGTGAAACCTGGCGTGGCGTATATGCATTGGTACCATTTTCTTATGGTGCTTGTATGTGGTAGACATGTTTTAAAGGTACTACGTACGTAAGAGTAGGCCTTTGGAGAATAGAAATGGAGGGTTAGCGCAAATGTACGCAGTTCAGGTGGATATTCTCTCCCTTTATGAGTCATCCTTTTCAAAAGAGCTGCTGTAGAAAGCCGGCACACTTCCAGAATATCCACTTGTTCTTGGTTGATCAGTCTTTTTTGCTTTAGTTCTTTTAATACCTTAGATAAATTGTCAACTTTCTTTTTCAAACGCCGATTAGCAGCGTGTAGTGCCTTGCACCGCATACGTCGGCGTTTTGCAATGTCTTCTAAACGGATAATTTCTGTTTTTAACTTTCGTTTCCTTGGAGTGTCGTGTACCAGTCCTGAATTGGAAAGCCCTGCAACCTCCGACTGTTGACCGGAAAATGGAGATTGTTGTAGAAAAAGCGAAGGTACAGGGTCGTTTGTTAATCTTTGGTTTCATACATGCTTGAATCCGGAAAATGTACTGAACAGATTCTACTCCAAAAGTTTGGTTCCCAATCGGTCTTCTTTACAGCATCAATCTACTTCATCATATTTGTTTTGTCTTTTGGAAACCTAAAAGTAAGGTAAGTTTCTAAGTTAATAATAATAATATTATTTAAATTTAAATTTAAATTATTTTTATGTCGGTTTTTAATATAACGTATTCGCACCACCGTATCACGTCGAATCCAACGACACCTCATACTTACGTCAAAACCCGTCAAGACGTTCGTTCTCTACGTTCAGACACTCATACATGCATAATATCAGCATATAAAGGTACGCCCTAAAAACATCTACGCTCCATCTGAAGCAATTGGATAAACCTATGTGAGTGGTCCAAAAAGGAATCCCTTATTGGCCTTATTATGCATTATTTATCATATTCCATATATACTCTATACTTATATTAACATAAGATTTTTTTACCATTACTACCTATAATTAAAAAAAGTGATTTGTCAATTTTTATAAAAAAATATTATCGATTATCGATTTCGCTTTTAAAATATCTCGATTCTCGATTAGTGAACACCCTCCCTACTTGCGGTCGAGCAAGACGAAGGGTGGGGCAGTGTGTTCCTCATCCGCTTACGTCGCGCTCCTCGCTTCACCCCCGTAATGGATAACTTTTATTTGGCTGAAAAGTAATTCAAAATTGCTTATCGATGATATGTGACACTAGATTTGTGTTTTGTGTGTTTTCTAGTATCATTTTTACAATGATCGATTGCACATTTAACCATCTTTCTTCTTAAAAACAATAAAAATGCTCTACAAATTCCCAACTATATCACTTCACAAGCGCTCGCGAACGACTGCGGGCCTTAGCCGGGCGGTCGCTGCATTGTTCACACCCGTGTCTACTGTTCACACTCGCGCGCTCGCGCTCTATTTTAATATTAATCTCTGACGGCATACGCTTAGGGGCAAACACATTATTGGACGCGTCCGTAGCCGCGGCTTATGCCTGTGGCTTATGCACGCGATCTGTGTAATGAATTTCTATGGAGCCTGCAGGGCGATTTTGTAACTTTAGCGTTCTCAATTGGTTTCGCTATCGCGCTGATTTAGCGAACTATAACTGGCGGCCGATTTTATAACTTCGTTTTCACATCGAAATACGTCACTATCCGAACCGAAACTGAATCCCGAAATAGTATACATCGCATTGTTGCATTATGATGTCGACAGCAAAATAACGGGATTCGCGATAACGTGTGGGAATGGCGAAATAATAGGCGAAGGAATCGTATATCGATGGCGAAATTGCGTTCCTTTTTGAGTTTCAACACATCGCACCGCGCAGTTGACAGTTTGACCACAGTTTGACGTTTAACAAATGAAAACCAATGCGATGTTGCCAATTTTATCTCGTAAAATTAGCGAAACGAAGTGTCTTTTTTACAAAATCGGCCGATACGATATGTTATGTTTCGTTTCGCTAAAATCGTTTTCGAACCGTAACGTTTGAGTTCGTTTCGAGTTTTTAGCGATGGAGATATAAAATCGCCCTGCTGCACATTATAGGACGTCAGTCGCGGACGACTAGGCACACGTTCGTAAGCCGCGGCTTACGGACGCGTCCGATAATATGTTTGAACGCCATCTATCGGCCAAATATTAGTTTAATGAAGATGGAAGCGCATTAAATCGAGTTTGAAAACTACGATGGCCATCTACCTGCCGTTTTTTGTATTAAATTGCGACTTCCACTTTGCAGTATGGAATGGCGTTATCTATTACACTATAAAATCAATGGTACAACCTTCACTAACCTTACAATTAAATAAAAATATATATATATATATATATATATATATATATATATATATATATATATATATATATATATATATATATATATATATATATATATATATATATATATATATATATATATATATATATATATATATATATATATATATATATATATATATATATATATATATATATATATATATATATATATATATATATATATATATATATATATATATATATATATATACATATATATATATATATATATATATATATATATATATATATATATATATATATATATATATATATATATATAT
Source organism: Micropterix aruncella (assembly GCA_944548615.1). Taxonomy (NCBI): domain Eukaryota; kingdom Metazoa; phylum Arthropoda; class Insecta; order Lepidoptera; family Micropterigidae; genus Micropterix; species Micropterix aruncella. Next base: position 26,328,660 of record OX155951.1, on the reverse strand, counting down.
ATATATATATATATATATATATATATATATATATATATATATATATATATATATATATATATATATATATATATATATAACTTGTATAAAATTGTAAATGTATAAAGAAACATGGTAAATAACTGCATAAACCTAACAAACCTTATCAAATATTAAAATATCACTCTGTAAGTAACATCACTATGTAAGTGGCTTTATACATATCTCTATATGTAATTATCACGATGTAACTATATATACGTATATCACTATGTAAGTAACATCACTATGTAAGTGGCTTTTATTTCTTATATTATGTCTTATATTATATTATTGTATTCATATATTTTATTCTTATATTGTATTCTTGTATTCTTATATTATATGTGGCTTATATTATATTCTTCATAATCATCCCTCTAACGAATTCTTATAAGAATTCAAGTTTATATGACCTGACCTTTTTGTCTCTTTATTTTACCAACATAAGTATACCTATATGTTTTCGAACGAAGAAATGTTTATGTCCTAACGGGTTCGAGTGCCGATTAAGTATAATTTGTATATGTAATTTCATTTACAATAATGTTTTAATATATACGCTTGCAGAGGTGTTGTTCTTCAGGGGGCTCTTAATTGCTTGTGAGATGCGGCGCCCAAGAACACATTACAGGTATACGTTGGTGCGAAGGCTACCCTAATCGTCAAGTATGTGGGAAAAGGCGAAGAAGTGATCCGTTTATTGCCTTCCGCCCACCGTGCGAAGACACGCAGCATCTAGCAGCCTTTTTGCGCTGCCTAACCACAGATTACGTTTGCTAGGGTGTAAGATAATACAAGATACGTCACAAAGAGCAATCTTTCAAACCTGCAACTAAAATTTTGGTGTTTTTTAGATATTTGCGACAATAGAGACGTTTATCAAAATTGAGAATTCATTGAAATATTTTAATTTTATGCTGAAACTATGGACTTTTTTTTTATACATATAATAATTTTATATTTTTTGACTAAGTCTCGTTGCTAGACACATCCATTAAATTCTTACTTTCTTTCGTTTCCCAATTTAATAACTTTTCTTATAATTTTTCTGTAACCTCATTGCCTTCAACAAAATTATCGTTATGGCAATTCCGCCACCCATTTGATTTCAACTCAGCAAGCGGGTAAACGCCTCGATTGTGCCCATTCATATGAAAACCTCCTAATACATCTTGCGTATCCGTTTTTCTACATTTCTACGCCTCAACCAGAGTGCTACCCCTGTGTGTAGACTGAAATAAACCAACTGAAACTGTAACAATTCTATGCTCCTATATGAGGGTGCGTGGCTGAATTTTTTGATTGTATATCAAGTTGTGATTTTATGTATTCAATACTAATATTATTGTGGAAAGTCTATTCACAGACCTTTAGTGTCCTAGGTTATTTAAATTATTATTTTTTTTATTTCAAACAGTTATACGATGAAGTCTATTCGTGAAATTCGTTTTGTTCCTTTGGATTTTATATCAAATTATATAATATCACATAGTCAAAGTAATGTCTAATCAATACGTTATCGAAAATACAGTGATGATATGATTTCATTTCATTTAAATTAAGGGTTTTGCTAAATTGTGATGATATATATTAGAAATAAATAAATAAAATGTGTAAAACTATACACATTAAAGTGTAAAAATATATAATAATAGGTATTTTAAAAATATATTTGTTTAAAGAGGTGAGCCTATTGCCTAGCGGCAATATCTATAACCTAAATTATAGCTTAACTTTATATAACCAGTTTTGCGTTGGCTACACAAAATAAAAATCTAAATGATAAAGTGAACAGAAAACTAGAAAAAAATATAATGTCAAAAATAAAACAAATTATTGAAATTAAATAAATATGCTAAGGAAAGGAAGGAGACGAAGGATAAAAAGGGATGCTAGATGGAGGGGAAGAGAAGGGTTGGTTATGTTATGGTTTTAGGTTTACGTGCTCCTTGAGCCTAGCCGTGAACATGGTAATGATGGTTGCTTTTCTAACATTATTCTGAAAAGCATGTCAGACTGGTTATGCCAATATGTTGGCTTGGAGAAAATCAAGTAGACGCTTCCGACTACGTGCGAAGATTGGGCGAGTGGTATATCGGGCGGATTTATATCTACATATTGAAAATAATTTTCAGATTTATAAGGTCATTGCAATCTTAACGAGTGGTTACAGATTTTTGTTGATGTATGGCATCTGTGCAATATTTTACAGTTTTAGTTGATCTGTGCCGCGGTGCTCAACTGCTGTGCCTTTATTGTCCGCGTTTACTTTCGCACCTAGGCGCTAAGATGTAAAACTTCATTTTTGTGAGTGCATAATTACCTGGACCGCGACCCGCCCGCCCGTATTGCTTTATTGCCGGTGCCGATGCCGAGCTTAAGGACTCGCCATTATATCGCCTACTACACTTTTGCGAGTGGACGATCTCTGCCGGTGTCAATATTGGAAAACACGCTTTTTATCTTTTACAACTGTTTACCGTTCGCAGTACATTTCTCCAAAGCGGGCGGTCGGACTCTTCCGCGAACGTCGGCACCCGCCATTCTGAAATACCGGAACCCTCCAAATAAATGAATCAACAAAATGGCCGTTACCCGAGTTCTCATCAAGGATGTCAAAATTTTCCGTTTTTATATAGCGCACCATTTTTAAAACTAGCCATTTATTTCTTGAAGAGGAGAAAATCTTCCTTTTGGTAGCTTGTAGATCCCAAATGATAAAAATACACCAGAACTCTATTAATTATAACTCTATTTCCTCGGGATATGTATATATGCATGTATATATATATATATATATATATATATACATATATATATATATATATATATATATATATATATATATATATATATATATATATATATATATATATATATATATATATATATATATATATATACATATATATATACATACATATTGTATTATGTCCTGCTTTATCTTACACCATTAACATATTGTAGCGTTCTTCACAAATGCAATGCAAATAAATACAATGGAATTTCAAGTTCTTTCTAATCCAGTTGAAATATTTGAATTGATTGACCGTTTTGCCGGGCTCCAAGTTACCACTTCATTGTGGTTAATGCCCGAAGTCATTGGAGCGTTCGAAGATTAGATGCGGGCGTTACCTGCTCCAGCATGTATATACTAAACGCTGGATATTCCTAATTACATGCTGTAATCCGCTCAATGTGCCCAGCTACCACTCGGCTGTGAATGGACCGTCGAGGACTATGCCATATAATCCTATTGTCCAGCTAGTTTCTGGTTTTTAAATCTGCCTGTGTGTCATCGCCGGCTTTGGATCTGAAGCTATTGATATGTTTGGAAAGACCGCATTTGAAATTCAAAATATATTCATAGAATATGAGGGAGTAGGATATGGCGTATGAGGGAGTACCCTCATTCTTTTTATTGAATTTTATGTTAACGAAATAAAACAAAAAATCAATACTATTATAGAATAGTTACTGAAATTATGAGCCTATAAAAACTAAGTAACGAAAAGAGCATAATAAAATGTATACACTAATAGCTTTTACTAATACTTATAAGATGGACAATCAAAGTAAAATTGAGAATACAAAACGTTAACCATAATCATAATAAATAAAAATGGTGTACACATAATATAGTATTTAAATAATCATAATTGCTTAAATATAGAGTAATATAATCATAACTAATTTTTGAAATGTATTAATGATTTAAAATAATTTATTTTAATATTTTTTATTACTCTTTTTTTGCGTTCAATTAAAATGGTCATCGCAAAGGTTTTATTGGATAAAAACTTTCTGCAAGAAGGTTACTAGACCTTCGATCGCCCGCGTGTGATAGCGTTCACAGAGGTTGACCCACTCAGTATGCCACTCCGTGACTAGGTCAACAAGATTTGTCTACGGCCTGTGATCTCTTTTGCTGGACGATTGCCCTATAGCGGGGCTTCACAATCAGCCGGGCCAATTGACCTGACTTACTATGTGTTATCGCAGTGCTGCTCGCCCTGAGGACCGTTTCTCGCGAGGCGCCTGAAAGTGTACGCGCCTTACAGTGAACATTGCATCTTCTATACGAACGAAACAATATTTGTTATCTAAATGTTTGTACAATTTGAGTGAGTTTTAACTTTGGGATTTATGTTTTTTTATTTAATTGTTACATTGGAATTGTTTATTTCATGTCTGTATTTTCTACACCCTAAACGGGTTTTTGAAAATAAATATGATTTGATTTGATTTGATTTGACTCTTGTGCTGCAGTACCCTAACTAGCGGTTCGCTAATCTAGCAGACTGCGCGGGTAGGGCTTCTGGACTTCTGGTGGTCTGGTGTGCAACTCAGTATTCAGTCTGCCTTACCCAAAGTATAAGGGCCCTTTTCCACCGGGGCACCATGGTGGCGCAACCAGTCGCCGCCACCAACAAAATGTATGAAGGGTACAACTCTATGAAGGGTAACTCACCTGGTGTCCGCTTGGTTGCGCAACCGTTTTGGCGGCGCGACCAGCACGGGCGCGTACACAGATTATTACTGGCCGCCAGTCGCGCTGCCAGTGCTCCTCTTTCGCATGGGTACACTGTTGTTTTCAATACCCTTTGTTTAGTTGCAGCGTACGCTACGATGGATAATTTCAATACAGAAAGTTTAGTATCGAAATTAAAAGCAGACCACCTAATTGGGATAGTTCCTCGCCGTATTATTTCTGATAGAGATTTTTTAAATACATGTCACGATTCTGGTGTGTAATAATAATATTTTTATAATAATAATAATTAAACGCTTTATTTGCTTAAACAAAAAGGTGTCTAATCTGGTGTCTCTACTTGGTAGCTCAAAGACACCACGGTTGCGCGACTGGTTGCGCCACCATGGAATAGGGCTCTAAGGGTCAATAAAAAGCGGCTATCCCCTCCAAATATTCCTTAATACATCGTCCGTCTACTCTCCGAATAGACTATAGTATTTGGCGTGAAATTCTAGACGTATTCACTTTAAAAGACAGAGAATGAAAAATCTTTTATTGAAACTTAAGGGATAATTTCACGCCAAGATATGTATGTATGTATGATGTATGTATGTATGTATATATATATATATATATATATATATATATATATATATATATATATATATATATATATATATATATATATATATATATATATATATATATATATATATATATATATATATATATATATGTATATATATATATATATATATATATATATATATATATATATATATATATATATATATATATATATATATATATATATATATATATATATATATATATATATATATATATATATATACTTGCGAGCAACTAAATCGACTCACCCCCTCAGTGCGGAAAAAAACTTACTTTTTAATGATCCATACAATTATATGTTTTTTAAAACCCTTGATTTGTTAGCTGTCCGTTAATATCATAATTATGAAAATCCGCTTAGGTTTTTTTTAAATTAAATAATATTTAAAAAGGAGAGTCAAATGGATGTTCAGGAGTAGAAAACTGGAGATACTTAAAATTAAATTAAAACGGAAAATGCAAACCTAAGAAGGAACGTTAGGTAAATTTATATTTAGTGTTATCCCCCCTTGCCCAGATGACAGCTCGCATGCGGTTCCTCATCGTTCTGATCAGATTTTTGGTCAAGTCTTGAGGAATACCACATCATTCCTTTAACAACGTTGTCTTGAGCTCGTACATATTAGAAGTTGCCTGATTTCTGGCTCGGACTCTTCGTTTCAGCTCGTTTCACAAAGTCTTGATGGGATTCATGTCTGGACTGAGATCTGGCCAGTCCATCGTCTCCAAACAAACTTCATCTTAGAATCGCCGAGTGATACACGCTGTGTGACACCGTGCATTATCATGTATTAAACAGAGTTTTTTTCCAATAAATCGTTCATACGGTATGACATGATCCAGAAGAATAATTTGATATAGTGTTCAGCAATCAAGCATTCTCTCCGACCTCCCCCTGGCACGAAAACCAGGTTGGACCTTCCTTCTAAAGAAATGCAGGCCCACACCATGCAGGAAACGCCGCCGTAGGAGACTGTTTCAGCGAAGCAGCACTGCGAAAATCACTCACCTAGACGCCTGGAGACCCAACCTATTTTGTGACTGCCATACAGAGACATTCTGCTTTCGTCAGTAAATAAAACTGACCGCCATTGCTATATGCTCCAACTGACGTCCTCTCGAGAAAATTAAAGGCGCGCTTGCTGGTGGCGTGTGGTCGATTTAAGGCCTGTGACAGGTCTTTTTGGAACGAGGTTGGATTTTTTCAAGCGTCTTCTGATCGTTCACTGACTGACAGCTACCCCTAGAACTTGTCTCAGCTCCTGCTGTACATTAACGCCAGCGAGGTCGCGATTCTGCAGTAACGTCGAAGCGATGTAACGGTCGTCTCTCTCAGAAGCGCATCGGAACCGGCTGCTATTTGGTCTTCGATTGATGGTACCAGTTTGTTCAAACATCCTTTTTACTCTTGAGACGGCAGACTGACTAAATTCCACTTGATGAGCAACTGTACGTTGACTAAGGCCCTGCTGCAATAAAGCAATGACCTGAGCGATCTTTTTTGGTGTAGTATCCATACTTTTACGTTAATAATGAGTTTGGCTTACGGAGATTTTTTCGCGTCAACTACTGATAAGTGACTGCTAAAAATAAACCTGTTCCGGGAGGATTTATGAGTGATTAAGGCGCAGAAACTTTTTGCGACGAATAGCGTACTTTCCAATACTTCCGTTCAGTTATTATTATTTTAAAAAGTTCTGAACCGATTTTTATAAAAAATGTGTCATTAGAAAGCTAAATAATTATGTTTTCATAAAAGTATATAATTGATATACATCTGGTAAGTCATTTTAGAAATATATATATATATATATATATATATATATATATATATATATATATATATATATATATATATATATATATATATATATATATATATATATATATATATATATATATATATATATATATATATATATATATATATATATATATATATATATATATATATATATATATATATGCATGTAAGGGTATACAGAGGGTATACGAGTATGTACGTTTGTGTATATTTGTGTGTGTATTTTTAAAATATATTAAAGACGATATGTTTATCCAATTTGAAGGGAAACCAGAGCTAAAAGGTGTGAATGTAGTTTGTATTGATTTCGTAAAATTTTATCGATGTGTGTGAGTATAGGTACTTTATGGTATGGATTATTTTTTATCTATTCTTCTTTTAATTTTCTGGCAAGGAAAGTAATATGGGCGTACTTTTGTGTGTTTTTGTGTGTGTGTGTATATATTCCCCCATGATAGAGCCCAAACGCTTAGTCCGATTGTGCTGAAATTCGGCATGCAGGCATCCTTCGGTCATGGCATAAAAAGATTGTAGTTTAAATAGGTCCACCATTCTAGTCATACTCCAATCTCGAAATATTGCAGTAATAGGCTTGAAATTCGGTACACAGATGCCTTCTTGGACCGAAATTACGTAGTAAAATTTTGACTAAAAAAAACTAAAAAAAAACGCCCTATTTAAGAAAATACTACATAATTGTTGGAAAAATACCATTTGAATACCACAGAAATACTACAAAATCATGCGGCGCTCAAATAATGGTAGGTATTTTGCGTAGGTACCTATTGCGCAATTCGTTTTTCGTTTCGGACGAAAATATTCTTCTTTTTCCAGTATTTTAATTCTTCCCTGGGTTTCTATACCGCCTTATCTAGAGTACTCTAATTCATACGCAATTACTTAGGATTTATAAAGTTTCGGACGAAAATATTCTTCTTCTTCCAATATTCTGCTTCTTCCGTGGGTTCCTATCCCGCCTTATCTTCGAAAGAGTGCTTACACAATAAAACTGTCTTTGTGCAGTGGTGGTGTAAGGGTGTAACTCTTATACCGCTATCACGTTTTATTAAATTGTAATTAATTTAGAGCCTAAATTAAAAATGTGGCTAGGTACGACACTAAAGAAATATCCAGTCAATATAATTAAATTAAAATAAAACACAGTCACCGCTTATTTTGTAGTAATCGCGCCTGAAACTATTTGAAATCAGTTTAAAGCCCGAATGTCCAAAGCAATGGAACAACTCTTTTGAGTCTAAATTAAAAATTGGATCCTTATTGAGGGTTTCGCTTATAAACTTTTTTTTAAATTAGTACTTATAAGTTTTTTTTAAAACATGAAACAAAAGGTTCTTCAGATATGGTCGTTCCCAGGTATCATGTCACCTTCAACTTACATTGTTTTACTGGGTAGATATTGCAGATGCTGTAAAGAACAATTTTAATAGCAAAAGTAGCGATCGATTTCTCCGGCTGAACAATCCCAACTTCTGGCAATTCACAAAAACTTGCCGTTCACAATGGCGCGGCGCATCTTGGGTGATCCGACAGTGGAAAAAAGGGAACAACAACAATTACGTGTATTTTAACCGAATGCATCGCGGCCATTACAAAAGTATAACAACAATGCGAGAACGCTAAGTGAGGGTAAGGCTTCAGTGAGTTGAGATGTTGGAGGCGTGGCGTCTCCTTTGTGCGCGCGTCTCTTCAGCCGCCGCGCTAACATATTTCAAGCTTTCTTTCAAATTCATGACGCGCTGCTTTTTTTCGGAAGATACCCGCCCAGGAGGTTCTCAGAGAATGCGCTGAGAAACTTTGGAACTATGAGAACGGAAGCATGCTATTCTTGTGGTATCGTCTTCATCGAAGTTTGGCGTACACTGAGAAAAAAAAACAAAGAAGGTAGCTCCTTAAATAATTGCTAAACAAGGACACGGTTAAGAATAAAAAAATTAATTTAGGCGCCGCAAAGCACGCGCCAAAAAGTTCCACCTCGTCAGGTTAACGCGAGAACTGCCCCGCGAAAAGATAGTGCGATCGAGCACGAAGATAATTATTGGGTACGAAAAAGGTTGGACATTACTAGGGTTATCAGTTTTAAATCGAATTAGATTAAAAACATAGGACATGCTCTGCATTTCCCTTCTGAGACTATGAGAGAGAATCATATCTAAATATGCCTTTGACAAATACAGTCGGATACGAAAATGGATAATATCCATACTGCTTGAAAAATAAATACTTTTGTACCTCTTCCAGAATGATGGTAAAAGGGTCTTCATGCGTTTTCCAAATAACTGCATTTATTTCCATGCGAAATCTATCAATAGAGTTGTACAACGTGCGCTTAACCCGAATAATTGTTAATATTAAAGTGAAGATTATGAGCTTGGCTTCATGCATACACTTCATTATCACGCTGGGAGAGCTCGCAGGCCTCAGCATTTCCAGTAGATATTTTGACAAATTATAAAAAATAATTTGACGTCATCAGCAAACCCAAGACAATGTGCTGATGTGACAACTTTACTCAGATTATTTTCAAATATATTGAATAACAAAGGCCCTAAGTTCGATCTTTGGCTAACCCCCGATTAAGTTTTGTATAGTTTGGAATCAAAATCGCCAAATTCAACGAACTGCTGGCGGTCTCCTAAGTAAAAATCTGTGAAAATTTTCAATAGTTTACTTGAGAATCCAGCAGCAGCCAGTTCGCAGCCGGGGTAACGCATCGTCATCGACTCTGTCAAAGGCCTTCTTGAAATCCAAATACACGACATCCACTTGTCCACTTGAGGTGCTATCCAACTCACCAGTAATATAATCAGTAAAAACGGTTATGTTGGTAGCTGTGGAAAGATCCAAATGGAACCCGTGTTGGGCATCCGGTACTGAACCGCATAGTTGGGTATAAATTTGTAAAAAATTGGGTAAACCTTATAAAAATATTGGAGTATAACATTCTGTCATGTTAGATGTCGTTGCCAAATTTACAAGTCTGGCAGTATTATACACGCTGTATCTCCGTACTAAACTGACTGCTTTACAAAAAATATGCGACCTTCCAATACTTTTGAATGCTACGATGCCATCTATTACCGCAATATTGTATCACATTTAAAACAGCAAAACAAGTGTAGCACCATTGCGATAACTCAATATTGCCAGGTAATCCCTGCGCTGGGCTTGAGAGTATGTGGTTATAGTACTGTAATAACGCATCACTATGCAAACCGTGAAATGAATTCTTCATCACCAATACTCCTACCAGGAATTCACCTTAATTGATCGTTTAACTAAGATCACCGCATACAACTAGAGCTATCGACTACAACGGGCGAACCCGTCACCTCAGAAAGCTTTAACGAAATTGTATCGTTCTTTCTTCCGTGAGGTGAACGCAGAAGACTTGGGACAAAACAGTCCACTGTCAAGCTCCGCCACATGCCCCAAACGCCACAGGTAGCCGATGGTCGTTTCTAGAGCAGTCGCCGTAAGGTTAGCAACTACCCCCACTCTATGGGAGACAGTACTGTTTCCAGACTCCCCCGACTGTTAGAATGCACAATCGATTTTCTGACGCCGCACGGTGCGCAGACTGTCCAGGAGCGCCAGAAGATTGACGCCTGGGGATCACCGCATACAAATTTAAGTGTGTAATACACTTTATTTTTATTTATATAAGTAATGCAAATATTAAATATTTCAGCGTAGGAATTATGCATAAAAATACTTACAAAATTGAATCAAAAGCAGAAAAAAGAATCGCATAGTCTAGTGGCAACGTCACCTAACTAGGCCGGGACCTGTTCTAAGGTAAACATTTATTTTTGAATGTGCTTGCAACAATACCGTGTTTATAAAAATGGCATATATTCCATGTATGCACAAAACAATAGAATTGCAATACTATATTAAAAATGACTTAAACTTAATAATTAAATTAAAGTTAGACGTGGAAATTTAAAATGTCAGCAAATAAAATCAAATCAGAAAAAAACAAAACAATTTAAAATAGTAAAAATTAGAATAAGAGTTTAAACAAAATAGTCCTGCATTTTACTTATAACTAAATAAGATAGTGTTAAAACTAAAACAAATTATCTCCTAATCTACTTATTCTGACATTTTCTTTACACCATTGCGACCTTTGCCGGATTAACCCATGTAGTGGCCCTTAGGCCGTCGAAATCTTAGGGGCTCCTTTGCACTTTTCGGGGCCTCTGGGCTGTCAAACATTCTAACGGCGATGGGGGCCCTGAGCTATAGCTTAGGGCCCCATGAAAATTGGTATACATAGACATTTGACCACCCATAATATTTTCGGACTATTATCATTATTGTATATAGAAAATAGAGAATGGGTATATATTTAATATTTAGGCATGGGTATAACACAGGCAACGACGGGCAATACCACTATATAGTATTGTATACTTCTTCCTATGTATTTCGATGAACACACAAAATAAAGTAATCGATAAACTCACAAAGTTTCATGCTTTCATCACAAAGTGCCGCATAAATTCCCCTACCCGCTAGACTTGTAGCTTCAGTAACCTCATCGCCGCTCATCGATCTTCATTAAAGTACATCAAGTAGCATCTGACGCGTCAGAAGCTGTTAGTTTCCGCCAATAATTCCTTATGCAAATGAGGGTGGGGCGAGATTGCGCATCAACGGCAAGTGTTAGAGCACCATAATTAGTGTATCCTCGGCTGCTGAGGCGCCTGACTTACAGATACAGATCAATCGTCACGCCCGCGAACGGATATTTTAATTAAGTCGTTTATAAACATTCATATTCTTGCACGCCACTGCTGGCAAGCTGGTTGCTGGATTGCGTATACGTCGCTTCAAGTCATTTACTACTTGAAACGCTGAAAAGGAAAGCTTCTTATGACCGGGGTCACAGTATACCAGACAGTAGCGTCTCTTAGGACAAAATTGAAAACGAAGTGAGTTACTTCACGAGTCCTAGGGCTCGCATATGACCGCCACATGTTTACTACTCCGCCAATACAGATGTTCAAACGGCTGATAAATTCGACAACCTTCGCACGCGTGTAACGCTAACCAAAAGCGATTGTCGAGACGTACCCCTCTGCTCACTTTCCTCGTACCCTATCCCCGCGATGCCCTGTCGCTCGATAGAGCGTCTACTGTTCTCTCGCTATACTGTGCCTGTAGTTGCGTCTATACACGACATAAAAATGAAGAATACGGCTATTGATGAACCAAAGATTTGCTTCGGCAGGATTTATCTTTGTTTTGCTAAGATGGTTTTACGAAGTGGAGCCACCTGGATTTTTGATGCAGGTGGGGAGGAGAGGGGATTCAGCCTTAGCGAAGTTCGAGGTTAATAACCGCGTAAGTTTAGGTATTAAGCCAAGTTTGGTATCATTTTCGCATAAATCGAATGTCTAGTTTTCAATTGTGGAAAAAAATTGCGCCAATCTATAGTAAAAACATAAGAATTTTAAGAAATAAAGATTTACATTTCAAATATTTAGACTTTTAATTATCTATAACTTGAAATAGTATTTATTTTAGTGAATAAAAAATGTTTTCAGAGAGTAATACTTTCCTAGTTTAGATGTAAATAAACTTTCACATTATTCTTGTAGTAAAAGTTTGTTAAAAATAATATAATCTGCTAATATAATATAATATAGTATACATATAATCTGCCCCGCATCGCTGCGCCGCGCCGCTCGCGCACTGAAGAGTCCACTAAAACATTCTAATAGTTTCGGTGAATGAAGCTCGGAAGTTTTTATTCACAAAATATAAGGCTTTACAAAATATTCCCCTTACGAGAGATTCTCTGAGAATAGACCGCGAGGCTCTCATCGGATATGATAATGAAGTGAATCCAGAGGAATTGCAAGACGAGAGTCAAGGGAGTTGACTACTTTATCTTGCCTGTGGGGCTGTTTTTTTATGTAATAAATACATAATTGCGACAAAAACAATGATGATTTCATATAAAAAAATATTTTAATATTTTATTTGGTTAATGTTTTTTTTAATCAATCAAACAAGATATATTTTACGTTTATTTTTTTAATATACTAGAATGGGCTCTCATAAGTATTTCTCTTTTTAAAATATTCCAGATTGTGAATAAGCTATGATTTTTTTCTTCTTTAAACAAACAAGTAAAATTTTTTGTTTATTTATTTTACATATTTTTACCTCGGAATCATACAAATAACGAAAATGATACTAAACTTGGCATAGTAGCCTAACTGATGTAGGTTTCAAGATTTGGATAAAGCACCCCCAAAAAAGAACTTGCATCAAAAATCTTGGTGTCTCCACTTCCTAAATCCATCGATAGGTCATAAGGACCAATCCTCCCAAAGGAAATCTTTGGTTCACAAAACGCCGTATAATCTCTTTTACAGATGCAACTCCTAGCTAAGAGGATGGAGGTAAGGTATAAAGTTGCTAGAGCCCAGGCCCACAAAAAAAAACGCAACAAATGGGGGTGTCAAGCACAATGATTAGGTCGTTCTATGTCCAATGGAGTGAACGTGAAAGACTTAAGCGGTCAAAGGTTCGTGAAAGACTTAAGCGGTCAAAGCTCGACCGACAACTTTGTAGGAGCCCAACGCCTTAAGAGGAAGCGCCTTAACGCACTGGGAAGAGGAGCAGCGGATCGACCTTGATCTCTTACCACCAGATTTGGACGGATTTCTCTATCCTCCAGTTTCTGGTTTCAGATTCAAAGTCGCTTGCGCGGCCTCTACCTCATGTTAGCGGTAATTCGATACGTATTTTCGCGGAATGTGGCGCCCTTTGCCCGTCAATATCACAATGTGACATTGGGAGGTATCAGCTGCAACAGGTGAACCCGTCAACACAGGCTGGTATAAAAATATGTGATCGTTCTTTCTGCCTGGAATAAACGTAAAAGACTTGAAGACATTCTACTATCTAGATTCGCCAACTGGCCCGCGAGTATCCAACACCAAACGGCGTGGCGCCAGGTAAAACAACGGCGGTCGTCCACGCGCCCTCACTACCAGTTATGGCCGGATTTCTCCGGTCTCGCGGGTGGTTACAGGTTCGAGGTCGCTTGCGCTGTCCTCTCCATTATGTTAGCGGTGATTTGGTATCTACTAAATCTATCGCGGACCACGGTGTACATTGTCCGACTGTCCACTCGGGATCAGGTGACCGATTGATCGTTTCAAGAGCGGCTGCCATAAGGTGAAATACCACCCCCGCTCTATAGGAAACAAAGCCGTTTCCAGACTCCCCGGTTATCTGTCGGGATGCACAGTCGATTCGCTGACCCCGCACGGTGCGCAAACCGTCCAGGAGTGGCCGAAGAACGATTCCTAGGCGACACCACCCCGCAGGCACAGAGTACCTAAGCACATCTACTAAATAGGAGTCTACCAGATAAGTGCTGACCCGTGAGTTGGGCGGATTCTAACACATGGGTCATATTGGCTCAACTGCACTGGGCACATTAGCTCCCGAACACGGCAACACACGGAGTCAGATGGCCAACGGCTCGTTTCAATGGTGGCTGACATCAGAATTCAAAGGTGGCTGAGAGCAGGTCAACATCAAACCCCACTGCTTAGGAAACCCACTTTTCCAGACTCCCGGTTATTCGCCGGAGTTCACAATCGATTGGCAAACGATTGTAAACTCCGGCGAAGGTGTTCTTCCAGATTGGAACAAACGATTTCCTTGTGAACCTCCGTTGCAAGGTTTACAAAGCCCTTTCCAAGTTATATAGTTCCTCTTCGAGAAGGCTACCGGATAGGAGTTAAACCGTGAGTTAGGTCTAACCAAGATAAAAAAACAGGTCATCAGGCCCAAGCTGCACGGAATAGTTAAATACAAATAGGCCAAATACATTGAGAAAATATTGCTTAGCTTCCCCATTTGTTACTACGGTTTTATACAGAATAACGATGCTTTATTCGTAATTTTATTAAATTACAAGGAACTTTGTTAAAACTTCATTGCTCGATTTTATATATCAACACTTTCCTTACGGTTAATACAGAAATATCAGTATACGGTAGTTTCGGCATGATTCATGTATCCGACTATAACCGTCCGTTATACTACTAAATGCTGTCATGTTACAACGTAATTAAATAACATTTTTTTAACTTTACAACACGATAACTACCGTCACGCCAACACCGTTACGCGTCATGTTAATTCATACTACGTACTCGTTTTTTGACAATGAAACTGTAATGAGGTAAATAACGCAGACAGGAAATCCAGTATGACTTTCATATTTAATTTTCATATCATCTTTATATCACCATTTTCACATGTATCAATCAATGATTCATATTACAACGGTTGTATGATGCGAAGTATATTATAGATACATGCAAGCACGCCCACATATGAGAAAGCTTATGAGACGAGAGCTTCATGTCATTTCCTCTGGATCCTCGGATATTCCAACTGTTACGCGTTGCCTCGATGCAATACAAGGCATTAATCAGATCTGGAATCAATTTATTTTTCAAAATTATATATAGCAGAATCTCTCGATCATGGTAGGAAACGGAAATCGCCACAAGTAAATCAAGACGTTATCAAATAATGCATTAAATGATATAGGGGAAAGTCATATAACGCCGGACGGCACCTAGCGTCGGACACTAATAGTATCCCGACAAGTCGCGGCGCGATCGATACAAAGACGTAGGGAAAGGAAAAGCGTAAGCTTCCCCGCACCCTTTTCCCTCATCTTTGTATCGATCGCGCCGCGACTTGTTGAGATAATATTAATGTCCGACGCTAGGTGCCGTCCGGAGTTAGGGGCTTCCCCTTATGAATTAAATGAAATATAATGATTAGGAGTGATCTATGTAAGATGATCATTTTGTAACTATCAATCATAGGTATATTCGACATATTTTTCTAGATTGATGTTTTTCTAAAGTAATTATGGAGAAATGGCGGTATGAGTAGGTATATCTCATGTAGGTAATAAGCAGATATGTCTATATCTCATGTAATAAGCCTCTTTTATCTTTCAATTAAACTTTTTTATCCTTCAGTTACAAATATATCCTACATTATCTATTATCTAGATTTTTATATCTTCATAAAATCTTTTTTATGACCGTCGTTGCTGCCAGGTACAAAATTCATTAAAAATGGTAATTTTAATTTCACTGATTTGCCAAATTCTACAAGCGAGATAGCAGATATACATAATCATTCATATTATTTATCAACCAAACTCTCAAAAAGCATCAAGCACTCATCAACTGCTCTACAATACTTACAAACAAATGAGAATTGAAAGATATAGACGAGCAATCAGAAAATTAGGTATTTTATAGCTGTAGCAGAGAAAAAAACAGCATTCAAAATGTCTAAGTGTATGTTTTTGAGCATGAGAAATTTCAGTTTTCTATTTTTTAGGATTTATGTTAATATAGTAGACAAGATAATTCACAGAGACTCAGATAATCGCAGCCTGTGTTTGTCAAAAGTCAGAACCAGAAACCGAAGCAGTCAGCAGCCGAAGCAGTCAGCGCCGATTTCGGATTTTGTCGCCATATTGGCCGCCATCTTGTATGTCTCACTTTCGGTCGGGATTTCGCTTGGGCAATGGGTATTTTCGTATTCATCGGGGTAGTAACGGATTTATACTTTTTTTATGTATATTGCACTTGACTTTTTGCCGCCTCTCCCTCCCACCTATCTTAATCACCTCTCCCTCCTACCTATCTTAATCACTTGCATATTAATTCCTTGTATTAATTTACCTACGCATTTTAACCCTTGCAAAGCTAGCCATGGCAATGAAACTCACGACGGCATGTTTCCAACCCTTGAAATTTTCTTTTTAGAGGTGTTAGTGCACGCATACTAATGTATAATGGTGGATCATTCAATGAAGGAGACTTTTTCGCATATAATTACATAATTGCATAAATACGGAGATCGGCCCCCGTGAGTTGTCGCAAAGGAAAAACCACCGATCGGCGGTATTAGCATTCCAACGGTTAGGCAATGAACACTTTTTTCACATTTAAGTGGGTAGTTATGTATTAAAAGATTGAATGAATTACTTATAAAATACATTTGTAGAAAAAGAATTACTTTTTTACGGTAGTAGTTATTGGCGAAATTATCTATAATATTGTCATAGTTTATGGTGTTCTTAATCACTGCCTCTTAATAGATAGAAAACTCTATCCACGAGTGACTTGCTTGAATATTACGTTCATAATCGCGCACAGACCTGACGGCTTCTATTATACGGCTTCTACTGCAAACGCCCATGAAATCTGCCGCCCGAGGCCGCGGCCTATATGGATTATTGACAAATCCGCCACTGGCAGGGTCGAAATAAGGGGAAATATTTTTTTTCTCAAAAGTAATATGAAATGCTCATAAAGTTAAAATTGAGAGCTTTTTCCGATATTTCGGTTAGCAGACGAGAACGTGATCGATTAATAGAGCTCGAACAATATGGCCATTGCAAATAATCATAATAATGATTATTCTAGACGCCCTGAAACTAACAGAGAGGTCGCAGGTTTGAATGAATTTATTTTAATGAATAATGAAATGAATGAATGACATAATTTATTTATTAAAGCATGATTATATGCATTAATAAATAATTGCTTTATTAAAGTACAAATAAATAATAAACATGCTTTATTAAAGCATTATTAAAGCATGTTTACCTCATGCATTATTATAAAAAGCATGAGGTAAACATATTACTGCAGAATAACAAATTATTCGTATTTGGACAAATAGCAAAAAACAGAGCATACTGCAGCATTTTGTCAACTTCGCCTAAGTAGGATTAGGTAGGTGCTAAGGCAGAAGTGCCATATTGTTTTTACCTGTCCATAACTTTAGATTTATTTTAAAGAAAAAGAAAACAAAATGATTCTATATAATATATAATAAGGACATAAGTTTTTCGGAAATCATAAAGTATCACAGGAAAAAAAAGATTAAAAATGGTGAGTGGTTGGTCTGGCCGCCGAGATTGATCGATGCGATGTATGAACGATGAACACAGTACTTATCCGAATTGTCTTGATACCTCGACGTGATCAGAGAGGAGATAAAACACCGTTTTGATAATCAAACTATATAATTACTGTTAAAATTAAATTTAGAGAGATGTTAATTTGAGAGTAGAGACGATATGATAGAAGCGATCGAATGTTTGAATTGATTTAATTAATTACATTGAGCTCTATTTATACTCGTAAGCAGTGTGAAATAATATAGATAGAAGGGTTAAAATGCGTCATGAAAGACGCGTTTGAAAGACGCGAAATGAATATTCTATGATTTAAGTTCGGCATTACTGTATGTACACAAAATCGTATGTTATACTGAGAATTATACATTGTCATTTATTATTCTTTGCAAGTCCCTGCAATGGGATTAAAATTAGAGTACTAAATTAAAACAGTCAAAAGTATCGACATATAATAAATATCTCAAATACAAAAAAAAGAGAATTTTAAGTAGAAGCTAATAAATTTGAAATCTTGTGCGAATAAAAGTTTTAATAAATGTAATAACATAGTGTGTACGCGCCCTGTGCGCGGACTTTAACCCTTTCGGGCGCGAGGCAGTCGCCTTGCCGGGCGTGTCGCGGTCGCGCGGCGGGAAGCAGATCGAAATACCTGAATTACAAGGTGTTAAATAGCTTGACAAGTGTTTCTCTTTTATTTCTTTATTTCCACTTACATTCGGCGACGTTGCACGCGAGCTCGTTTCGCCGGACCTCCGGCAGACGGGCCGCGACCCCGAACCTTCTCTCGCAACGTTCTTCGTACTTCGATGCAAGTGTTGCAAGTTGTTTGGAGCAATTGCTACTGTTATAATAAGTATTTATCATTGACCATACTAAATAAAATAGGCATGGCGCTTAGATGAAAGTATATTTAGCGGATCGGATTATATTTTTGTCGAACGTCTTTTCGTCTATTTCCCCATCGATATATAATCCCCTAGATCTTTTCCGAGCCCTTCGTGCTCGAAAATTACCCCTTCAAAACCACTACTGAATGCCGGCCGGTAGTTTGGTCGCAGTCCGCTGGCAGACAGCCGACAGTTTCCGGTGTGAGAGCCGCCGCGAAGAATATTGGTATGCTATTCTCTCGCATACTGTTCAATGTATTGCTCTCCCTGTCACGCGATTTACGAGCAAAGGGTATGTGAAATCAACTTATTTGTAACTGAGGGCTATCTAGCTAATATTATTGGTGTATTTTCCCCACTCCTTCAGCACCATAAACCACTTTCGCGAGGACCGCTACTAGTTTATCGGCCCGCCAACCAACGAGAAGGGAAGTATTGTGAATGCAAATATTTTTCTTAATATGAAGACGGAGAAATCCATTTTGGTTTGATCCCCCCCCCCCCCCCTGAGACGGTTGAGACGACCTCCAGATTCAAGTCGGTTTTTGTGTCTGGCTGTGTGTCTGTGTGTATTCCTCCACGATAGCACTTAAACGCTTGAACCGATTGAGCTGAAACTTGGCACGCAGGCATCATTTGCTAATGGCAAAGTTGAAAAGGTTGTGATTGCAGAGAAGGTTGTGCTTGTAGTTCCACCAGGGGGCGCACTAGTCATATTTCACTTAAGGACTTGAAGTTTAGGACTTGAAGTTTGGTACCTACCCATATTGTTGAGCCGAAACTACATTGTCAAATTTTGGTGTAATACCTGATAAACACTAATATTTCAACACCGCCGTACATTTTAACCAAATATTAACGCCATCCGTCGGCGCTTGGCCTACTGTGCCCTAAGCCAAGAAACGAAACGCGCCGCCCAAAGCGGCTGCGATGGGACCGCCGGACGAGAGAGGGCGCTCGTCGATTCTATTTATGAAATTAATATTCAGATGAAATTAGTCTTGGGGTGACAAAACCGATTTTTCACTCCTTCAGCCCAGCGAAACAGTTTGGAGCGTTAGTGAATCGCTATTTTTTTAGCACGGTCTATGCTACTTCTATAACATTGAATTCTGATGCAATACTGAATTATAATGAAAATAAAATTAAATAGTGGAAAAACAAATGTACTACCTATAATACATGACAAAAGCTTTATTTTTTACTCTTAGGTAACCGTAGTTCTGAAAAATTACTCATTTTAAGCGACAAAGCATATTCATTAAACGAACGCGATAAAACATGTAATATATCGATTAAATAATTGAGCTTGCAGTGAATTCGAAATCAGACTTGAACGATCTCACCGGTAAAAAGAACGGCGAAATTAGTGCATTCGCTATCTGAACACTCAGTATTGATCATCGCTTTTGACTGCGAAGTCCGTATAAAATGTTGCCATGCTCTGGAATTTTGCCAGAATTTCGCAACTGTAATTATTCATTAAGTACTGTCGAAAGCAGGTCCTCAACCTTTCCGTTCCGCGGTCCTGTTATCAGGAGTGCACGGTGGCGTGGAGGTGAGATAGATGGTGTTGGTACTGGTGCGTATGCAAGAGCACCGGGAGATGCTTATCAGCAAGAATCGGCGTAATCTTCCACAGTGCCAAAACGCACTAAGCAATATTTTTATTTTTGTTTTATAATATAAGAATCTAGAGAAACTTCCATATATTACTGAAACATGTGAATTATTTATTAACTCATACAATTTGAATATTATATATCCATATCGATTTTTGACAAAATAAAACACTTTTTAAGTCCCTGAAAGCTGGCATCTTGTAAGAGTTTAATGTAACATTTAATGCAAATCTATGGAGTTTTAAATGCTATATAATTTAAGATTCCAACGCTTGTTGCATGAATTCTAGGAATACAAAATGAAAATAACCTACTGGTATAAATTAGCAACAGATTTAAAGAAAATAAAATAAACCAGCAGTAAGATCAAACGTATAATTACTTTTCGAAATATTTTTATATGTAGCGGCTCTAATCGCTCATTCATACGATGATTAAAACTACCATCTTGGAAGATGGCATCTTGGAAGACTTAATGTATCATAGGTACTCAATGCAAGTCAATAGAGTGCTATGTTATTCAAGATGATTCCAACGCCTGTTGAATGAAATCTAGGAATTCAACATTTAAATAACCTACTGGTATACATTAGCAACAGATTTAAAAAAATAACCTAGTAGTAAGATCAAACGTACAAGTACTTTTCGAAATCTAAGAGGCGGCTCTAATTGCTCATCCATACGACGAATAAAACTGGCATTTTGGAAGAATTTAATGTAATATACTAATTGCAAGTCAATAGAGTAATATTTAATTCAAGATGATTCCAACGCCTGTTGAATGGACTCTAGGAATTCAACATTTAAATAACCTACCAGTATCCATTCGCAAATAATTAAAAAAAAACAAAAATAAACTAATAGTAAGATTAAACGTACAAGTATTTGTCGAAATTGGTTTCTAAATGGCGGCTCTAATCGCTCATCCATACGACGAATAAAACTAATTGCCGAAAGAATTTTTCAAGTCGGGTTTTTCTTTTAAAAACTGCGGCCTCTTGCCATTCGGCTTTAAATTTTTTGACTCAAGATCGCAGACACCTAATTCAGCAATCCTTTCGATAATCTGTTTTGAATACACTGTTAATTACATAGTTGGGGACTATTCGGATAGAAGTGTGATTTCTCAGTCGAACGTTCGTATGGTAGCTTCTGCTTTATGGACAGCTCCCAAAATATAATCAGCTATTCGCATTAATGAAAATACTGAGGAAAAAAAAAACAAATCAGATAATTTTTTTTAAAATTACGGACACTTAAGTCGGTCAACTTTAAATTTTGTAGCTCAAAAATGCATAGTTCAAATTTAAATATTTTTCCGGTTTTTAATTTGGAGAACCAATAAAAAGTTGCCTAACGAATGGCTAAAGATGTGATTTTTCAGTCTCCCGTTTATATTGCAGACTTGGTTTATTGACTGCTTCCAAAATCTAATTAGCTCTTACCTTTGATAAATACAACAGATTGTCGAAAGAATTTACGATTTTGAAAAACCCGTTTTTGATATTGATGAGCCAGGCAGGCATACAGACAGATAGACGGAGAGGCAGATATTTGTTTGTTTTTATAGTCTCAAATGTTCACGTCTATAATTTTAAAGCAAAACGTAATTACAACATTTCAATACACAAGACAACAACGTAGATGAATCCTGAACACATTACACTGCTTTTTGGTTGAGCAGTCGTGTAAAAATGTGTCTTCATCGGAAGAGGCGCTGCCTAGTTAAGAGTAACGCAGAATCATTTTGTTTAAATAATTCTTGTATATTTTTTCGATGACAACGATCTCGATGACAACGATGATGACAAACAACAATTTTTGATGACAACGATGAAGCCAATAGTGTGTCCGCCGATCCTAATTGATTGGGATTTGGCCGTATTAAGGCGACATGATACCTGGGAACGACCATATCTGATGAAATTTAGTTTTATGATTTTTTTTAAAATATAAGCATTAATATTAAAAACTTTCTAAGTGAATCCCTCGATAAGGAACCAATTTAAAATTTGGACTCAAAAAAGTGTGTCATTGTCTTGGACATTAAGGCTTTAAACTGACTTCGAAAACTTTCAGGCGCGTTTACTCCTACAATGT
This sequence comes from Micropterix aruncella, assembly GCA_944548615.1. Lineage (NCBI taxonomy): Eukaryota > Metazoa > Arthropoda > Insecta > Lepidoptera > Micropterigidae > Micropterix > Micropterix aruncella. The sequence continues at coordinate 26,306,105 of OX155951.1, read as the reverse complement.
AAGCAGTGAGTGTGTTTTATTATAATTTCATTATATTGACTGGTTAATTTTCTAGGGCAGCACTTAGCTACATTTTTATTTAGGCCCTAAATTAATTACAATTAATTAAAACGTGAGAGCGCTCTGAGAGTTACGCTAAATATGCTTTGCCATTAAGACCCCTATACCACCACTGCTTAAAGATAGTTATTCTGTGCTAGCGCTGCGATTGACCGTTTAGTATGCGTCTGGTTCCCGGCGCTAGCGGACGTGGAATCTGCGCTTGACGCTTTGTCAACGTTGGATTATTACCCTACAAAATTGACAAGATGACACCTATTTTTTCGAGTGTACGCCCATTTCGGATATTTTAGTGACGTCTCATGTCGCCTATAAAGTACCATGGTTTTTCGCCCAGTTTGATGATAATATGTGACTCCACGGTCTGATATGTAGTTCTACTTAGTGTGTTTGGGTAAAGAACCACATATATCCAGCAGCAGCAGGTAAGTGTGGAAGTGAGTGGAATGCGATTCTTGGCGGCCGCTAACTGGGTAACGATGTTCCTCGCGGTGCGCTCAGATTCCGGCCGAGATAAGGGGAATCAATCGAGGCATTCCCGCTTATCACCTCTTCACTATCCCCGCATATTGATGCGGAGTGCGCGACGGCCACCGCCAGATTTTCGGCCTGATACAGCATGATATATCGCGCGAACGCCTGTAAACGTGTTTCACGTACCGCGTACTACCGCCAATTTATAGTAATCAACCGCTTCTGGCGATTCCTCTTCGCATGATTCTCACCTCGCAGCGGAAGAGACAGCATTCACACAATCTTCTCAAATGCGTCGTCAATAGCTTTGTTATAAAAATTCCGGGCGGATACGGGACACTTGTAAAAAAGGGATTTTTGGGAGCCCCCTTTGAGCTCCTTTTCCCCAAAAACTTGTCACTGATTAATACAGTATCGGTGATTTAAAATAAAGAGCATGATGATAGAGGGAAGCCGATGATTGGGTTTCCAAAGCAATCTTAAAATGCGCGACTGATTTTTGTTTAATGTGGCCATTGTTCAATATGATTTTTGTTCAATTGTAGTATTTAAGGACCAATTTAAAAGTACATTATTAAAGGAAATTTAATTTGATTATTTTTATTGGTCTTCCCGTTTGTTTATGAATTTTTCATGGTTATTTGATGTTATCGTGATTATTTGATGTTAATTATTTTGCTTTTGATTTTAGATTTTTTGATATATTTGATTTGGCAGAGAACATTTAAAATCTTCCACATAAATTCTTTCACATAAATTCTTCCTTTTAAAACCTTTGCGTATATAAATATGCAAAGGTTTTGAAAGAAGGAGAATGATCTAAAACTTATGAAGGTATTCATTTATTTTGGTGTGGCCAGTGGCACCCACAAAGACCTAAATATTTCTTTGTATTTCTCAAAATTTTATGTTACATAGTTAATAACATAGTTAGTACAAAGTTAGCAACAATCCGCAAGCAATGTTCTCCTATCAGTACAGGTTAGCTCTATGTAGAATATTGCCTGTAGGCAATATGCTCACCATAAAGCGTTTATTAATATTATATTAAATGTAAATATTAAATATATATTAAATGTATATATAATTAAATAATATATATTAAATGTAAATAATTAATAATTATTTACATTTCAATAGTTTTTTCTTTGTTTCGATTATTGAAAACATTATTTAAAATAGAAATTAGGATATTTACAAAGCCGCCATTATCAAATCTTTTCAAACTTTGAAAACTATTCAAACCTTTGAAAATATGACAATGTTCGATGTGTTGCTGACTTGGTTTTAGTAGATCTTTCCAATCTATTCGACGAAGCCCCAAAACAAATCTCATTTATTTTGAAATGACGTAAGAGGAATCCTTCTCTTAATTAAGAGACGAAAATATAGGCGTGGAATGATTTCATCCGGGACTCTTGGACCCGTTTGAGGGCACAGATTAACTTTATACTGAATGGTGTTCGATAAAAATGTCAAGTTAATTTTTATATTAATTGGTGGCCATTAACTGAACTGAAACTCGTTACAAGAAGCAACTTCTCTCGGAGGCCACGGGGCTAAGCGGCTGACAGTGCGCCAGTATGCGGTCCATATCGAGAGCATCAATTATTTCACTCGCTATACAATGTTTTTTTAAATAAAAAAAGGTCTCTCTCAGCCGTATAGACATATCTTTTACGGTCCATTCTGCTCGTTTATGGAATCAGCTTCGACATTCTGTCAGACATGCACTTTCTTTGCTCACTTTCAAAAAGTTGATATAGAAACATTTGCTTTCACACTGCCACTAACCAAATCCCTCTCCCCCCCCCCCCCCCCCCCGCATTATCTTCTCCTTTATTCTATCCAGGGAAAAATAGTAAAAATGGTGTATTGTAACCCTAGCATAACCTATTGACATATATTTGTATTAGTGTATTTTAAATTTAACTGTATTACTTCTACATGTACTGTACGATGACAATTAAAAATTAGTTTATTAAATGGTTGTCTGCAAGATATCTTTATAGAGATAAGTCCGCTAAGTATGCATTAATTGTTTTTTTAAACCAGTGTAATCTTCCTAATGTAATTTTCTTATTTTTTTGTAGCACAATAAATTTATTCAATACTATTTTATTTCTTTATAACTAAAGAGTGTGATCACTACCTGCTATATGGAAGCATGTTATTAGAACGGATAAACGCCGCCATCTATTTTGTTCAGATTATTTTGACGCTAAAGTGGAATTGACAAAATTTCGGTATACACGGTGATCTGTTGAGAGGTTTTAAGAATATGTAGATTATAGAAACCTTGGGAGAAAGAATGGGAGGAGGGTAGGGCACATTATTGGTGAAGGATGAAATGCCGTTCTAGAAGTGACTTGAACCCAGTGTGCGATTTTACGCCTCGTATATTTGAAGATAGCTGGGTGCTTAATCGAGGTGCATGGATAGATAAGAAGTAAGAATGAAACGAAGTATTTTTACTTGGGATGTAAACAATGTTATTCTGACTTGATCAAAGTGGGAGACCATGATTTCCTAGCAGGGTGAACTGATGCTTCAGATAAAATTGTAAGGTGGATTTTTTGATTACATTATGCAACGTGGATAAGTTGTGTAAATTTCTACAATTCCGAAACTCCTGTCATTGCATTCGGAGTGGCTACCGCAGCTTGGCTGTCTAGTGCGCGATTTTAGTAGGCAGAAACGTGGTTATATTTTAAAAGCTCTAGCTTTTCGAGGATTGCTTCGTTAGCATGGGGGTTTGGGTCGTTGGGATAGACCAGGGTGCGTAATAGCAGTGTTTACACTAAGGTCTTGTTTACATTAGCGGGCAGGATTTTTTTAAACCGTCGCGTCGCTGGCTGTGAAAGCTTAATAAATAGGATTACTGAGTCCAGTGATTCGTGCCTGCCATGAAAGGGTTCGGTCGCTGAGTAAACCAATTTTTTTAAACTCTTGAATACTCGATGTCCTTGTTGTCGATTTGAACTGTAAGCAACGAAGATAGGTCAGTCGTGGCCATCAGTTTTTGACATCTATGCCATCAGTTTTTGACATCAGATTAACATCTATGCAATGGTCTTTCGCCCAGATGTGGTTCAGATTCTAATTCATATCGTAAATATCCGCCGTTAGACTAGCTGGTTTTGCCGATGAGCTTTAAGTATATGTTTATATTTATAGTTCATCGTCCTAAAAATGGTAGGAGGAAGTAAGACCTACAGTAAATAGACTAATGGAGATGGATAATAGTAAGGGAGACAGAACACTCCCTGCGGAAAGCCAGAAGTGATGTCAACCAGATCATTGGTCGTGTTGGTGTTTTAATAGGTACATTGTTTGAGCCCCCTGAGATATGAAACGAATCTCTTTATTGCACTATCGGACAAGTTAAAGGAATTAACCGCTTTAGCCGAAGTTCGAAGTCGGCGGTAATAAATGCACTACTGAGGTGAAACACTGTGTGAATGGTTTGTTTTTTATCATCCATAAGGGGTATTATATCGTCCGTGACTTATACATTACTAGGCTGTGGCCAGAACGGAAACCCGACTGAAGCTGATTAATTACCTAACCTATGAGTTTTTGGAATTAACCAATTTTGAATATATGCAATGCATTCCAAAATCTTGGTAAACGTTAGCAAGATAGAAATAGACTTAATGTCTTTGGCCAAAAGACGAGAGGAATCATTTGGGAGAGTAATAATAAATGTTCACTTCCATTGGCTGAGAACATAACCATTGCTGTAGGAGCAATTTATAATGAGTTACCTGATAATCTGTCAAAATCGGCTCGAGAAAAAGAACTATACGTTCAATTCTCAGGACGTCACAACCAACCGCATCAGTTTGGTTTCCCTTTTCCCAGCATTAGCTTGGAAAAGTTTACCTAAGGGTTCCATTCTAGTTCTATTTTTGTCCTAGGGAATACCAAGGATCCCTTACCTTGCCTGGCGCCTTTTTTGTCGTTAAGGGGCTCCAGTGTCTCTCAGACACCTACTTTTCAAAATTTGTGTTTTTACGTTTTTATCATCGTTGAATTGTGCAAAAATACACACAAATTCACCCTATTGCAATAAATATACCCAGACGTAGTAAAAGTGATATCTCAAAACGGTAAAAAAGACTTTTTTCTTACTATAAGGCAAAGTTCACACTAACAAGATATTGTATGTGTCTGTCAGACACTGAAAGCCAGGTAAGAGTAGGCAAACAATTGATCATTTATTGACTTAGTTTAAAGCTAATGTAAGACTTAAAAATATAAAAAAAAAACATATCGTTCATATTTTGGCATAAGCAGACCGATAATAATTTAAATATAGGTTTCATATTATGGTTTCATTTCGTATTTTCTGTTATTGTTTATTTTTATATATTATTATTTTTATTTTTATATATTGTTTATTTTTATATTTTATTTTTATATAGACTGGCAAGAGACTATTTAGATTCAAACTACCGACAGTCTCTTTATATTTTAGTATTATTTCGTCTCGGTTCAGTGTTTTAACTTTATTATACTCCGTCTTATTCTTCTTTTTCTTCTGGTTGAAAACCTCCTCTGCATTCCACAGTCGTCTGCTTCTTTATTCATAAATCTTCTCAACTGATGCATTTCTCCCCTCGTTCGTGTTATCGTCACTTCAAAACTGCTTGTACACTAATACAAACCTCATTCCGCATTATCTACGGATATTAAAGGCAGCGTGCACACTGTGTGCACCCGCGGGGCAGTCGTTGGCTCATCGCCCCGCTGCCTCCCAAGTTCTCATTCACTGTAACCGCGGCTGTATTAAACAGATATTTAATAACACATAAACTGAATATTATTCACGAGTGAAGTATTTATCTATATGGACGACTAATGTCGACATCACCACCTTGGTGGGTCTCTGGGGCAGCTTGAATTAGGTAGCACAATTTCGGCTCTTGTATTTTTTTATCTCTTGTCTGATCAGCGTCGTTGATAGAATCACTTAAAACCTCCATCACTATACCGTTGATAGTATCATAAAGAAAAAAAAACGTATCATAAATCGCTGGAATACTTATTTCAAATACTAACAATACTAAAATAAAATGGCGTTATTGGATAGAAAAAAATAATATTAATTTAGGTATTTATTTTGTTTATTTTAATTCATAAACAAATCAACATTAGAGTTAATATCAAACCGTCGAGATATAATATACACATAACATTCATTGGGAGAAACACAACACAACATGTTAACGATTAAATATGCAAGTATATACATTAGGAATTTTGGAAAAACGGTTAAAGAATATAAATTAAGTTTAAAAACAATCGATCTGATTTTAATATAATTAACTAGAGCAATGCCCACACCTTAAAGATATATGGGCTCGCTGTAAATATATACAGGTTTGACGATGCCAAACATAGTGCATTTATGTGCCGCAAGGTATACATAAGCAGACTCCACTCCACCGACTTAGGTTGGTTCGAGAGGACGGCTTCGCAAGTAGAGTAGGTGACCGAGCTAGATAATAATTTTCTGGAACAAGGAGACAAACCTCCCCTAGCTTGCTACGATTACCAATGCCCAAGATCAGCTTAAAAACGTAGGCCATGGTGTGAGCAATTCTCTGAGCAATGGGAATTATAGCCCACCGCGCCTAGTAAAATACTAGTGGGGTATAAATAAGGATAATATCCGCATCGTATAAAATATACGAAAGTAAGAAACATTTTTGTTTTTTTTTCCAACATCGTGATAGAGATCAAAAGAATCCTCATGCGGTTTCTATATAACTGCATTCGTTTCCAAGCTACTTATAACAATTGCACTATACATTGTATGCATAACCCGGACACTATGATTTTTTTAGGTTACGAATAACGAAACCTAGAACTTAACATCTTTATTGGAACTTACCTCCCAATCTCTTACGTACTCCGACCTTTTTCCGCTTGCCCCGCTAGGCGAATATTTTTGTACAGATAAACTAGTTTATAAAAATTTTGCTCTAAATTATATCCCTACCACCTCTAAAATTGTCAAAGGAGGGATTTCAACCACAGATATACAACCATTTACCCCTCATTGCCCTTTGCTACTTTTCAATGTCTTTATATTGCCCACTTTTAGAAGATATTATGATTGTAGTAGGTAATAGCTAGGTAATAGGTGTAGTAGGTAATAGGTGAATGGTGTCAAAAGAACATTCATATTTATTCTACTTTATTTATCATTTTTAATGTTTTTGTTTTCGACGTCGAATATGTAGACTAATCTCTATATCTCAAACTAATAGCTATTCTAACTAGGCTTCAACAGCTCCGCAAACAGATGGTCAGAATAATTATTAAGCAGAAAGAGACCTAGCTTTGCTACTAAGTTAGGAATGTCGAATTTGCCACAGAATTATTTAACAAACATACCTACATGACATGATCAGAAATTCTCTTATGATAAAGAGTAAATTAGAGCTAACCACATAAAAAATGAAATAGGATATACAAATGAATATTACCCATACTGATTAAAATAAAGGGACCTCTAAACTCGTTTGAATTTTCTATATTATTAGGATATAATAATATTCTTTTGATTCACGATAACTGCGTTCAAGCGACTTCCAACAGTCGACTTGTACAACCTGTACATAACACGAATGTTATTAAAGAACTTGGATTTACGTATCACAAACCCAAAAAGATTAAATGAAGATTCGCATAGTCGGCGTATGGGCTCCTTAAATTGTACCCTAATAAATCAAAGAACGCTCGCAGATCTTTAATTTTAGTAACTCTAGCCCGTGACATACACCCAGCGGTGGCATGCAATCGACCTTGTGTACATCATCACTGAGCATTTATTGCTATTAAAATACAGGTTCCGAACGTGGCTTCATAAATAACCCTCGGTAATACCACATTAAAAGAGATCGTATGTCACAGATATTTCAGTGGTTCAGTGGACACAAATTAACAGTCGATGTAACAAATTTACTGAAATTATTGACGAATAGATTGAACAACAAGAACTTCGAGTTTGAGCTTGAACTCTAGATGTTTTATAGTTTCGATCGAATCGGTGAAATTTAAGCTTACTCTTTAGTAGTCTGCGAACTCTCTTAAATAGTCTGCGAATCTAACTCCTAAGTAGTCTGCGAAGAGTTTCAATAGTTTACCAAAGAGTCCGACAGCAGCTAATTCACCGAGCAGCGCATCATTATCGACACAACCGAACGGTCGTGACCCACGCTGAGAAAAATATAGCGCTGTCATACAAGGAAATACAAATGTTTCACAAGGAATTACATATGGATTTTATACAGTGGCTGGTACCTATGAATGTACATGACGCGTAATGTTGCAGTTATCATGTCACGGGCATGTTGTGTGAACATTCCAGTCATGATACTGTCTTACGTTAGTTTTGTGACA
>OX155951.1:26238924-26292958 GCA_944548615.1 Micropterix aruncella | reverse complement strand
AATTTTTTTATAAAAAAAAAAAAAAGCATCTTTAGAAAATAAAAAAACGAAATTCGAAATTTTAAATTCTTCCATCTGTCAAGTAGCTCGTCTTGTCTTGTTATTTCCCCTGAAATAATAGGAAATTGAGTGAGTTTACGTATAAAGAAGGATTGTAGCTTAATTTTTGAGATAATTGGATGAAGGGTGAGCGTTTACTAGTTGAAAAATGAAAAATGGGCCCAACTTAAACCTACTCCTCTTTCCGCAAGTGAGAGGCATTCATCATTCTCGTTAACACCTAAAGCATTCCCGAATCCGATCAAGGGAATCCTTCGTCACGATGTAAGTGGCTTTTATAATTATTTACTTTATAATCATCTTATTGATCAATTCTAAAAAGAATATATACACAAAACTATCAAATATTTCAAAATATTGAATTTTTACATATTTTATGTTTCGTTCATTGTAAATAATCCATTTAGGTTAAAGGTAATCTTTCCAACTAATAGGAAAGAGCTGACTGTTTCCTTTCATTGATATGAGGGCATGTCACGCTTTTAGTTTTAAGTTTTCAGCTGAATATTGATCGCAGCTTCTTTATATCGCACCTTTAGAAAATAAAAAAACGAAATTCGAAATTTTAAATTCTTCCATCTGTCAAGTAGCTCGTCTTGTCTTGTTATTTCCCCTGAAATAATAGGAAATTGAGTGAGTTTACGTATAAAGAAGGATTGTAGCTTAATTTTTGAGATAATTGGATGAAGGGTGAGCGTTTACTAGTTGAAAAATGGGCCCAACTTAAACCTATACTCCTCTTTCCGCAAGTGAGAGGCATTCATCATTCTCGTTAACACCTAAAGCATTCCCGAATCCGATCAAGGGAATCCTTCGTCACGATGTAAGTGGCTTTTATAATTATTTACTTTATAATCATCTTATTGATCAATTCTAAAAAGAATATATACACAAAACTATCAAATATTTCAAAATATTGAATTTTTACATATTTTATGTTTCGTTCATTGTAAATAATCCATTTAGGTTAAAGGTAATCTTTCCAACTAATAGGAAAGAGCTGACTGTTTCCTTTCATTGATATGAGGGCATGTCACGCTTTTAGTTTTAAGTTTTCAGCTGAATATTAATCGCAGCTTCTTTATATCGCACCTTTAGAAAATAAAAAAACGAAATTCGAAATTTTAAATTCTTCCATCTGTCAAGTAGCTCGTCTTGTCTTGTTATTTCCCCTGAAATAATAGGAAATTGAGTGAGTCACGATGTAAGTGGCTTTTATAATTATTTACTTTATAATCATCTTATTGATCAATTCTAAAAAGAATATATACACAAAACTATCAAATATTTCAATATATATATATATATATATATATATATATATATATATATATATATATATATATATATATATATATATATATATATATATATATATATATATATATATATATATATATATATATATATATATATATATATATATATATATATATATATATATATATATATATATATATATATATATATATATATATATATATATATATATATATATGTATATATATATTTATATATATAAGAAAAATGGTACATTCGTCGTTCTTCCCCTGGTGTCCTCATATATGCTATAATTTCAAGTTTAATTTTAAGCTATAATTTTGTTGCCTACTCTTCTTTTCACACCAGCATGTTGGTTGACTGGAAGATATTGTTGTAGTGTAGCAATAAGTTCGCCATTGTACCTTATTTTTATTGTGCAATAAAGAGATTTTCATTCATTCATTCATTAGTTGGAAAATGTGTCCTTCTCCGATAAATATGTGCATCAGTTTAAAAAAAATATGTGGACATACAATTTGTTAATTTATTATAATACAATAAAATTTTGAACGATTTTATTAAGTAGATACTTTTATTTACTACATAATGTACATACATTCAACTAATTCTTTGAAATTATAAGCCCCATATTACCGTACCGTTATATAGAAAATTTCACATTTCCTTTATTTTACCATAATAATATAGTTGTCGTACATCGTATATTGGAATATTTCTGGCCACTATCTTGCCCATATAAGAGATTCCTAAACCTACCAAATAAAAAAATTCAAAACGAAAATAAAAACGTCGGTCAATCAGAAGCGTGGGTGCGCTTCCAGGAATGCGAGCGCTAGGTAGCCGACGTGGCGGCACAAATATGAAGAAAAAAACGGAAAACCTTAGTTTTCCGACTTCTTTAAGTCCATTACTCCTGGGACTTTTTCACTGCTTTTATAGCGTAGTTTTAGGGGAATAACTAAATTGAGAAATTTCGTGCAGCACCCCCTTAACTGAACGTTTAAGACACTTTTGGAGAAATACTCATAAATATTTCAGCCTAAACCTTTTAAATTGAACATAGGCATGTTTTTTACAACAAAACATTAGGTATTTATATTTTGGAAATAATATTACACCACTTTTATGCGAAAATCCTCTGCATTTCTCAAGTCTGCGACACATTTTTAAAGACCTACACACATATACATATAGTTTACCTCCGGCGTCGCCTTAAGGGCGCTGCACTTTTATCGAAATGCGCAAAAAAAATCGTTTGCGCGCAACGGAGCGTGTAAATTTTTGCTGCATTTTATGCCGGCCATTATATTGATATCTCATTCAGAAAATGCCGGGCAGGATCTATGTCAAGAAGATTACGAGTTAATCCGTCGCTGCGACGGACCCTCGCGCGATTCATATTGATTTCGGAGCCGATGGATCGGAAAGCCTCCAGCGGGCGGGCGAGCGGGCGCGGCCATAGATTAGTAAGCACATGTGTAAAACCCCAGATGAGACATCACACAGTGCAGTGATTCTGTTCATATTCGGATTAGATTAGATTGTACTACCCCCATCTGGGGGTGTCAACATTCTACAACGGACGAACCCGTCACCTCGGGGAGTTTACTCTCCATGTTTCACCGACGAACTCGAGAGAGTCCAACGCCTTACAGCGAGGCACTGAAAAGTGAACCCAGTCGGCAGATCTCACGACTTCACTACCAGGGTTGGCCGAATTTCTCCGTCCTCCAGTTTTGTCGCAGGTTCGAAGTCGCTTGCGCAGCCTCTACCTGATGCAAGCGGTAATTCAGTTTGAATGTATCGCATCACAAGGGATCACAAAAGATCGGGTGGCCAATGGTACTTAGGAAACGTATCAGACCATTTACACCCTCCTTCCCCCCCCCCCCCCCCCAACCCTATGCACCTGTTATTTCCTGAAGTGCACAGTCGATTGGCTAACACAGCACGATGCGCAAAACTCCCAGCAACGCCCGAGGTCTTTCCCTAGACTCTACTCTAGGGCCTAGAGCATCCGATCCCACCTGTCCACGATACAGCCGAGACAGGGTTCACAGAGTCCTTTCTAGGTTCGTCCCTCTTCGAGCAGACCACCGGATGGGACTTGAGGGAACCGTGAGTTAAGCCGACAACAAACAGGTCATATGGCCTAAGCTGTACGAGACAATTAGCTGCTGGATTGTACTACCCCAACTAGAGCTGTCAAATACAACCGGCGAACCCTCAGGAAGTTTTAACGATATTGAATCGTTCTGTCGATATTGTCGTTTTAACGATATTGAACCTCCCGTCAGGTGAGCGCAGGAGACTTGGGACGAAAAACAATCAATTGTCTAGTTAAGCCAATCAGCCGTCAAAGGCCAACACTTTACGACGAGGCACCGGGAAAGATACCAAACTGGCAGCCTCGCCCCCTGGCTACCAGTTTGGAAGGATATCTCCGTCTGGAATTAACCTTCAGGATACCTCCTGCCTCCTGACTGGTTAGAGGGTCGAGGTCGCTTGCGCGGTCCTCTCCCTTACGTAGCGGTGATACTGTGTCTACCGAATATATCGCGGACCACAGCATCCTTTGCCCGGCTCTTCACTTGGGATCGGGTGGCCGAATGGTCGCTTCAAGAGCATTTTCTTTAATGCTAACAAATACCCTGCTCTATAGGAAACATTTCAGTTTCCAGACTCCCCCGGCTGTTAGTCGGAATGCACACTCGATTGACTGACGCCGCACGTTGCACAAAATGTCCAGGAATACCCGAAGGTTGACTCCTAGGGGAGACTGGCCTGCAGACTAGCGTCCTACCCAGGCTCGCACTTCTACGTGGAGGCCGCCGGATGGGTTTTGACCCGGGCGTTTGACCGCACCTATACATGTGTCTTAATTGCCAAATTGCCCTGACCCGGTCCGATGATATACCATAGGTCACATTATGTATGTGTAGGATATAAACTCCTGCTCCATGAGTGGCGGGGATATGAGTATAATCGCCCGGCATTAAACAACCCAAAGCCAATACTTATAATGTGAGTGCCCTAGGAATTAAGGGTAGGGAGAATCATAGAGTACAGTCATAATTTTCTTTTCTAGCAGGATAATAGTTTACTAATTCACTTTCTTCGTCATCATATATGCTATATCTTTCTTCGTCATCATATATGTTATATGACATCCTTCATGGTTTAATAGACTATCCTGCTTTAACTGAGCGTATTTCCTTGAGAGTGCTCCCCAGAAGTACCCGAGTTTCTCGTTTGTTTCACGTGCCCAGATGCAATACAAGCCACTTCAGCAACTCTACTATGATACGGTTACTCACCTCTTTTAATAACAGGTTTAATGACCTTTTTCTCTGGACAGGAAGCCTTTTCTTCACGCAGTCGAAGAAAATCTCAGGAACGATAATTAATTTAAATATTTATAAAATACGCACTACTTATTACTTTATTATATAGAATGTATTTATGTGTGTATATATGTCTATATGTATATATATGTCAATAGTATATGTATGGCCATTTATGAACGTATATTACACATAGTGTTATAACAATCCCACCCTTCCATTTCCATTCCCCTATTGTACTTATACATTTAAATTTAGAAATGCTTCTTTTTCCTTTTTTCCTTTTTTCTTAAAAAAAAAGGTTATAAAATGATTATCTTTTAAGTAGGTGCTTTATATTATTTGCTAATTTGAAATGTATTAATGGCTATATTAATGTTAATTTATAAAATGTTTTTTTTTTATATATAATGAATATGCTGTATAGATTTAGCTAATAAAAAATAAAATAATAAATATAATAATGTAGCTTCTTTTATAGTTTTCTTTATCCTTTCCAGTTCTTTCCATTTTTACGTCGTTAAATGTTGCGTAAAGGCATATTTACTCTTTAGACCTTATATAAATTTTATTCTAATGGTTTCGTTATATCTAAATGCTACAAGCACGAAAATATTATTTAACTTCTTTCAGCTGCAATATGTCCGTAAGCTAGGTACGCACGATTTCCCCATTCTCCCTTACCTGAATTCTACAGGGAAAACTTATAATATTTGTCGTTAGGTAGAACTAGAAAAATATTAAGCTTTCAAATATTATTTTTACTGTAGTCCGTTTGACGGAACCATACCATATTGCGATATTCCGATTTTTCGTTGGTGTCGTGTCTGTATTATGAATATACACACTATCTGAATAATATATGGTGCGAGTGTGGATGGACTCGATCGTCGAACTTGACTTAACCAATGACCACTACTGGATCAAAAAAATATGGAAATTACGAAATAGATCAGGATGGAAATATCACAATTTTAAAAATCTAAATTTCCAAAAAGAGAAGTTCATGAATAGCTATGGTGAACCTTATCCATAACATATCTATCCTCTACTTTACACAAATTAGTCCATACACAAATGAGATATCCTCTACACAATTGGTGGTAGGCGCTGTGCTCCGATTGGTGGAAATGGATTTATCTATGTTTTGTTACAAACAGAGACATGATTTAGATATCCTTGTTGAAACGTCTATTTAAAAACAAAAACTAATATGGTATACTGTAGTTTTTGTAAGAAATAAAAAAAATACTTTTCAAACTATCGGATACCAGTGTTAACTCAGTTTAACCGTCACATGAATTTAGCCATCTTTGTTTCTAGATGACTCAATGTATGGTACCCATATATATAGGTACTCGGACCCCATAATATTAAGCGAAGTTTCATGAACTAAAATATGAATCACTGATGATTCACCCAAAATATAAGCTTTATTACATTTCAATTTGTTATTATGCACGGTTTTTTTTTGTGGCACGTCGCAGTGTGATCACTAAATATTAATCTCTTGGTTCGTATTAAGGCTCATTTGATGACTTTATTCTGTTCGTTATCGCTGTCGTACGTACAGTGATTCGTTTTCAGTGTCCTCTCTTCACGGCCATTGAACATCTGACGCGATATCATTCAAAACAGACGGCAAAAAATCGTCCCCGAATATTTCAAGATAAAGCCGGCACCATCTAGTTTTTATTTAGTAAATTTTAATAATGGATATAAAATGAATCGCGTACCGTAATTTTAAAAATAGTTCTAATTATGACTTTATTCCCTTTTATTGGGCAAAGGATATGTGATCGCCAAGATAACTGCAATGGTCCATCCTATATATTAAGTGTTTTCTTATGGTACGTAAAACTCGATTTTTACTTAAAAAATCGAGGCAAAGTTTTCACAAGGAAGCTACCCATTTAAATTGCTTAGTATGTTCATTCATAATTACCTATATATTAGATAACTGTGGTAATTTCTTGGCGTCCTGTTTCTAACATAATGGCGAGCTTGGGTGCTTGAAAGAGTTAAATGTATATTATGTATATTATGTTATACATGATGCGTCCGGTTGTCAGTTGACATTTCAGCGTTTAAAACGTATGAAATCATTGTCTGGGCGAACCCATATTTTTAGGGCTTTATATCTTCCACGTCCACTTTATACAGTATGTTCTTTTCCAACGCAATCAAACTTTGTCTGTATATACTATGTCAAAATCCATCGACAAAACCTACTACCTGCGGGTCGATTTTGTTTTGTTTAAGATTTATAAGATTTGAAATGTGTTTTAAGAAAAATTGTCTTGGTAGTTTTTACTTAACTGCCATGTTATTTTCCACCGAATATTTACCAAAATACTATCACTATGACGACAAAAGTCTTTGCTACAATTTTTTGTACACATTATTTGTTTATCCTTTGAATTGAATGAAATACGAAAAAAATATACAGATTTTGCTTCATCCTTTTTACTCTAAATTCTTAAGTAGAGCGACAAGCGTATATCTTAAATTCTTCATTGCATTACACGACAGTTTGTCTATAACTAATCGAAACATATTAAACCTCCAACTCATTTAGATTTACTTTTTTTCGTTTACTGAACATAACCATTTCATATTAGCGAAAATGACTCGGGGCACGCAGCTCCATTTCAGTGATTAAAACCCAGTTCATAAATTAGCCAAGTCAAAGCAAATTGTTGTAATTTTTTACATAAAATACAAACTAAATCCTAGGAAATGTTTTCGTTAATTTATTAAACCGTTTTGGATGTTTGTTAATAGTATTTACCTTTTACTTAAATGCTACGTTAGTTTTCAGCAAACATTTACTAAACTACGATGAGTGCGATGATGCAAACCTGCTCTACATTTATTGCGCTGAAATATTTTAATCAATTGTTTGAATTGTGGCTATATAAATTATACATGTGAAAATTTCGAAAAAAGTTGCGTGGGGGGGGGAGCAAGGTGGTAGAGAGAGGTGGGGTTGGGTGGGGAGGTGTGGGTGATAGGGGAGGGGGAAGGGTGGTGGGGGGAGGGGGGGGGGGGTTGAGGGGAGGGTGAGGGGTTTAGGGGTTTTCGCGAGTGAGGGGAGGTTGTCTGCTTGCCGGGAAAGTATTAGGGTGACACAACCGTTTTTTTATAAAGGCTCGATTGATTATAAAATCCAATAATTTAACCAACGATAACAATAATAATATTTAATTATTAGTGTCAACTAGCACATTTTTTATCTACCTAGGTTAATCAACCTAGGTAGACAAACAAATGTGTGATGTCTGTGATGTAATCACATCACAGACATAAAACCATTATAATCAATGTAAACACCGAGAGATAGATGCCATCTATTGATTGCATTCTATCTAGACATTCTAATAAGTCTATCTAACGGCCCGGTGGCGTAGTGGTTAGGTCGCCTGGTCTTACTTTCTAATGTCCCGGGTTCGATTGCCGGCTGGGTAACCAATTATCCTTTGGGAAAAAAATAACCGAATTGCATTTCAATTCTGTCGATTGCATGTATTAATATGACACACACTTACACACATGTTACACGCACACCTTCATATAAACACTTCATAATAAGGTTGGTTGAAAGAGATTGTTATATGACAATAAACCCCCATCATAGAGTGTCATCCAATACCATAAAGCGCCATTTACAGTGCGGCTCCATACAGTTATACCACGGTAGTTACCATATTAAATATATTAATCTATTTTAGGAACTATGAGTACCATCTATATGTTGCGTTTTGTAGTAAAATACTGGTTTCTTAATCGTAGTACGTCATTGAGCAATCTAATACGCTATATAACCAATGACTTAACATAATCATGTCTTATTAGCGAAAATTACGCGGAGGCAGCAAAATGAGCCCTTATGAAAACTGTTAATTTCAGTGAAGTTATGATATAAACTGTTAATTTAAGTGATATAATAATATGATAGTAATATGATATTGAAAGAAATAGTAACGTGACATAGTGATATTATAGTAATTTGGCAGTAATATAATATGGTTGATTTCCTCAAGTTATGCCATCTTCTCCCTTAGTTTACTTTGCTACATCGAATATGTCGATGACGTAATTATGACGATGTGAATGATTCTATCTCGAATGTTGTGGAATGGTTCACAGCAAAACAATGTGCTACTAAATAAAAAGAAGACAAAATGTATAAAATTCTCACTTCCAAATGTAAAGCAGATAGGGCCAAATATTATCATAAAAAATGAGCGCCTATAACTGGTCGATTCTACTGTATTCCTTGGTATTCTTTAGATAAAAAGCTACAATGGGGCCCACACATTAAGGAATTGGCCGACAGGTTAAGTTCTGCGGCATATGCTGTAAAAAGAAATCGTAATTTAACAGATATAGACACCGTGAGGCTGGTTTACTTTAGCTATTTTGACAGCTTGATGTCGTATGGCATCTTGCTGTGGGGTCATGCTGCTGACGCTGATAAAATATTTATACTACAGAAACGAGCCATCCGCGCTATTTATAAATTAGCTGCTAGACAGTCGTTACGCGGAAAATTTAAAGAAATCATTATTTTGACACTTGCATCTCATTACATCTATGAAAATTTAATGTATGTTCATAAAAATAAAGAAATGTTTTTAAAAAACTCTGATAGGCATGATGTCAATACTAGAAATAAAAATAAACTTGCTGACCATAAAACTCGACTCTCCAAAACCACAAAATCATTCAAAGGGCAATGTATACGCTTCTACAATAAAGTCCCAGAACACATGCAAAATTTATCTGTGATACAATTTAAGTCATTTATTAAGAAGAAGCTGTACTTAAAGGGCTTCTATAAAAAAAATGATTATATAGACGACAAAGACCCTTGGGAATAAAATGGTTACTTCGATGATTTATATCACGTTATATGTCACAATAATTAAATTTTTATATCATTGACGTATGTTTGTATGCATTATTGACATCAAAAAGTTACGATTTCGTACTATTTTGAATAAAAAACTTATGATTATGATTATGAATAGAAAGATAGTTCGGTATACATATCTAAATAATCAAAATCGGATAATACCTCGTGTGAATCTAACTTAATATCGGTGTGCACGTCCACATGCGGGCTCTATTTGTTTTATTAATGTCTTGCACGGGAGATTGGTGCGATAAACTTCCACAGTTGCCGGGTAGCACGTCTCAACACATCACCACGCTCCGCAGAACCACGCTCGATATTCCACCTGACACTGCTGAGAACGAACGAAAAATAAAATGCCGTCCTCTTGAGACATGAAAAGGCGACCTTATAAAATAACTCGTATATGCTCTTATACGACATAATAATATTAAATATAATAATCGAGCAACGAGCATTTAGCAATGTTAAAAACAAAACAAAACATATAAATTAGAAGGAATTTCGGAAGCTGGAATCCACCTGACACTGCTGAGAACGAACGAAAAATAAAATGCCATCCTCTTGAGACATGAAAAGGCGACCATATAAAATAACTCGTATATGTACTTATACGACATAATAATATTAAATATAATAATCGAGCAACGAGCATTTAGCAGTGTTAAAAACAAAACAAAATATAGGAGCCCCGGATCTAGGGGGGGGGGGGGGGAATTCCTGCCCCGGGCGGAAATTATTAAAGGGGCGCCAAACTTTTTTCACTAAAGCGCACAGCATCCAGAGCGCGTCGCACTATTGAAAGTTTATTTAATTTTGGAACTCATCCGAAGTTAGTTTTTGAACGCGTGCGCAGTGTGTATTCAGCGTGTGTGTATATTCTAGGGTAATTCCCGTCCCATCTAGAAAAAACCTTACCACAGACAACAAGAGTTGTCAACTACAACGGGCGATTCCGTCACACCAGGAACTTTTAACAATAGTGATCGTTCTATTTCCGTAGATGTATATTTCCGGAATGTACTCAATTAGACCTTTCATTTGACGCTTAACATTTGAAAATTTAGACAACTACTTAATATTTGGACAGTTAAGGTACATTTCGTATAATTTATTTTGCTAAATTAATATTCAGAAATTACTATTTGCTACTGGCCCTACAGGTTTTATTCCTGGCGGCCGCCAAGACAAAGAACGAGATAAATAACGAAAAAAAATTAACTATCAAATTATGACTGTCATGTAACACGGCGATTTATATCGAAGACGCTGCTTTCTCCTTATATGAGGGCATAGGGTTGTCGCACGTACCGTATGACCCTTGGGATGACATAACGATTCTAACAGTACCACACACTTCTAAACCGGTTCAAGCGTTTAGAAGTCATGGTGGAATAAAGAAACGGAAAACATACATAGATGAACCCTGAACACACTACACTCATTTTTTGTTGGGACAGTCGTGTAAAAATAGCTCTGTGCGGTATTAGTATGCATTGGCCATTCTTCCTCCAAAGTTTTCAAGGCAGCCTCCAGACAGAAGCAAAAGACTAATTTCTCCTAATATACGTGATTGAGTATAATAATATAATGAATGGGTTGTTTCGGATTTTAATATTTTAATTTATGATTTTGGACGATATTTAACGGAATGTTTACGAAATTTAATGTTGTGTCTAATCTTTATGCCGGTTTTTTGATGGAATAGCGATAATTTTCTTTGAGAACAACATGTTAAGGCAATTTAGTTTTTAGCGAGCATTTTACTACAACGTTTAAATAATTTATTGTAGTATTAAGACCCTGTATACCATAGAAAGGGTTAGTCCAAGTTGGGTGCAGCCGCGGATACAGAAAAAACTCAAAGGGGGGGCGCTAAAAGACATCTTGATGTGTAATAACAAATCACAAACGCTAGCATGGTACCTATGCAAATACAACTAACTACTCGACTGACGAATAAATTGCGTATTGATGGATACTTAGAGGCGTCAACTAAAACGGGTGAACCCATCACCCCAGTAGTTTTAACGATATTAATCGTTCTATCTCGCATGAGGTGAGCATAGAAAACTTTGGGACGAAACAGTCCACTTAGTTACGCTACTCGGCCGTAAGAAGCCAACACCTTACCGGGAGACACTGGGTTTGCACCCAGCGGGGCCTCGGCCTCGCTCCGTTTTTACCAGTTTACGCCACATTTCATCGGACTACTGGTTACGGTTTCGAGGTCGCTTGCGCGGTCCTCTCCCTTACGTAGCGGTGATTCAGTATCTACCGCATCTATCACGGACCACAGCGTCCATTGCCCGCCTACCACTCGAGATAGGGTGGCCGAATTGGTCGTTTCAAAAGCAGTTACCGTCAGGTTGACAACCATCCTCGCTCTTTAGGAAACTAAGCCGTTTCCAGGCGTCCCTGTTATCAGTCGGAATGCATATTCGATTGGCTGAAGCCGCACGGTGCGCAAATCGCCAAAGAGCGATTCCCAGGGGAACTGGCCCGCAGGCACAGTGTCACACCCGGGCTAGCGCTCTGCGTGGAAGCTGCCGGAAGGGTGCTTAGCTGTGAGTTGGGTCGACTCTAACACATAGGTATCTACCCTAACACATAGACCCTAACATATGTATCCGCCACTGGTTGGGTGACAGAATCGAATAAGAAGGAAATTAAGGTTTTGTCATTCGGTCCCCCTTATTTTTGTAAGCAAAATGATGTTTTATAGAAATTGCTTCTTAAATAAATAAATAAAGATATCGCTTGAAATAAAAATAGGATCTTGAATTTTAATTGTTGTAATAAAGAAAAAAAAACACTAAATTAATTATTCGTGCAAGTTTGAAGGTGACATTAAATGACATTGTCCTAAAACGCCCTGTCGCTACTGATTTGGATTAAGCTTGTCGCTATTTGTCATTACTGATTGGATAATTTGCTTGTGATTTGAGATTAATTAATGTCTAGACTCCCAAACGATAAAAAATATATAAAAAACTTTGATATATGTAGGTGCTGAACTCTAGCGGACTATTTGCGCACTATCAGCGCAAGCTATCGCTGACAATCTAGCGATAGAGGGCGCTAGCAATTTTTATAAAAATATGAGAACAAACATTGATTTCTAAACACAATATATTAACTATTTTACATTTATTAGTCTGGAAGGCGTATTTTTTATTTTTATTTTATGGAAAATCTAACAGTGCTATCTACACTTTAAATGTATATTTTTTTCTAAAGCGACAAGCGAGTTTCAGCGCCGACCGGTAGATAGCTCGCGTTTATATCACAGATAGAAATTAAATAATATTTAATTTATTTACAATAAAATTCGACTTTTTCTATTAAACATTTATCACATTTTACATAGCAGCAATCCACCCACTGGCATCGGCATCTCTCTTCGGCTTTGAAGCTTTTTCTAGTAAATCCGCGGCCGCAGCACAATGTCGCGCAGTTCGATGGGTCTGAGCATTGGCGACCAGATGTACTGAAGCAAAAGTTGGGCGACTTGTGCAGGAAAATCAGCTGGTTTCTGTCGATGTGCATTTTGCGATTGGTCGCTCGTTTTGATGCGTAATTGAAGATTTTCTTCCGAACCGCGTGGTGGTAGTGACGCTTCAAGATGGTCATGGTGGAGTTGAAGCTGCCAGTGCGCCTCCAGCAGGTCTTCATCGTGCACGAGCCCGAGAAGCCGTGGCATTTGCACACTTCCCTCATTTGAGAGTCCACGGTTTTCAGACCGATCACCGTGTCGTGCTTCAGCACCTCCCCGATGTAGTCTTCCCCGGCGAGTTTCATCTCCAGAAAACTCCTCGTCACTTTCTTCCCGTATTGTATGTCGTCGCTGCATCCGCCTCGCTTCCATATTCTTCTCGTGTCCTCGCCAGACTTCTCCCTGGCGCACATGCACTTCACCATTGTGCCGGCCGCGCACGCTCTGGCCACAGAGTGCGAAATCGACGCGCCGAAAAGCGCGTGCACAAACGCCGTCTCCCTATAAACATGTTTAAAAATGTTGTTCTTCGTTTTTCTGTTGAACAATAACGAACAATTCCATCTGTCATATTTAAACACGCTTTGGCAGTACGACATAGCTTGAGCTTTCGCTTGAATGATCGCGTCTGAGAGGCCGGGATCACGGCGACATAACCGGCGCTGTTGCTTGCTCATCGTCAGCCATTGGCAGTTTCCTGGGTAGAATATCGTTTCCGGTGACAGCGTGAAGAGAGCTGAGATTGTACGCTGAAGAATCGGCTCCGGGCTGAAAAAAAAACAAACATATGAGTCGTTCGCAGACTGCAATGGCAATCATTCGTTTCAGAATATTCAGGGGACAATTTCTTAGCCCAATGGGTTCTGCCATTTTAATCGAAACATTGTTTACACAAACAATATTAATTCAAAATTCTAAAAAAAAATTGGTTGTGTCACCAAAAGACTTTCCTGGCAAGTAGACAACCCCCCCCCCCCCCCCACCCAAGCTCCAACCCAACCTACCCCCGCGCGCCAATTCGTAGTATATTTGTGGTATTTCCATGGTATTATAATTGCATTTTTCCAAAATTGATATAGTACCTATTCTTTTTAATATGGCGGACTTTAAATATTATTTGTGTGTTTGTTTGTTTGTTTGTTTGTTTTTTTTGAAAAGCTTTATTGCACACACAAAATGTGGTGGGTCGTGTGAATACACAAAAGAATACAATGTGTATGGCCGGAAGATATTGCATACTGACATTATCTTCCGGCCATACCGCCAGGGTTATTGTGACTAAAGGTATATGTGGGTAAATTGATTTATAATACAAGTAATAAATGAATACACTTAGATAATAGTCATCATAATATAAAATAAAAAACAGTGATAGTAACGCATGCCATCTCGATATCGAAGGGAGGAATGGAATATAAGGACAAGCAAAGGATACGGGAGGGGGGGGGGGGTATTCATGAGTTGAGTAAATTTCTCTTAAATCTCATTAAACCCGCTCAGGTTTTCAAGTCGTCTTATGGGTAAAGGCACGGAATTCCAAAGTTGGGCCGCCTGCACTGCGAAAGACCTGGACATGAAAGTTGATGAATGCTGACGGCCAGTAATAGATTTTCCTGAGAGCGCAATGGAAGGCCATGGGATGAAAGCGGAGAAAAGAGATTACAAATAAGTAGGCGATTATACAAATTTGTGACGATTGTATATGAAATATCAACAAGGCATCAATGTATCGGATTTCAAGTATCTAAAACCAATATTTCAAGATTGAAATGTGACTAGCGCGCCCTCTGGGCCAAAATTTATATAACTGTCTTCATTACAAATAAAAAATGCGTCGATCACAATACTTTACCTCTGTTTCGTTTGATAGGCCGGTAAAATAATAATGAAACTGGTGAAGAGTGGCATAATTAATAATAGTAAAGTCGTAAAAACTACAGCTGTTAAATTTACAGTGTGGAAGGTTAATAAAAATGTTAACCAAAGTATAGAAGTTTTTAGTAACATAATTTATCGTGATCGAACAAAATGAAATTTTTGATAGGTATACCCATGTTTCTTGTCCGTATACCCATGTTTTTTATTATTTTGTTTCTAAAAAATGTTAGGAATTCTTTAACTATTGAAGACCAAAATGCCGTAATATTGTATAGGTTCTTGCGACGCACAGAAACAAAATAATCAAAAGCTCTCATGTATTTCATATTCTTTGAAACCATATCCGTTGGTCGCCTTTCAAAAAAATGCCATTTTCTACTGCTAATACATTGGCTACACAAAATTAAACTAAAACTATAGAATAGGCAAAAAGCTAGAAAATAAAGATGATATTTAAAAAAGAAAAACAGAGTAATACAACTAAATTATGACGCAGAGGAAAGGAAATGGACGAAGAAAGGAAAGGAAATCGAGAAGGAGGCGAAGGAGGAGGGTTGGTTATGTTAATGGCTTTAGGTTTATGTTCTCCTTTAGCCTGACCTTAAACGTGATGATGCTGTGGGCTGTTCTGACATTATACGGTAAAGCATTCTGTGTAAAAGCAGTATTTAGAAAAAAAATGGCAAAAACCCAACTATAAGCCCCATAAATACCCTATCAAAGGAGCAGCCCTAAAAGTAGAATAGAAACTGTAGGATAGATTATCTATATCGAAACTAGGTTGATTATTGACATCTTTTATATGCCATGGTAAATAAAAATCGCCTGTCAACTTTTAGAGATATTCTAGAAAAAGTCATAATATCCTAGAATAATGTCGCAATAAAGCTGAAAATTTTCGATAAACTTAAATAGGTCAAATTTTTCGTTTAGCAGTTCCTGAGTTATGAAAAAGTAACTCCCATCGGGTCAACTACATGGCAGCTCGATTTAAATTACTAATGCTAAGGAGATACATGGAAGATGTATTATGATACAAAGAAATTTTGTATAGCGACATGTTGTACTTAAGTATACATTTCGATTGCAGTATATATCAAAATGTATTTTTAACAGCTCCAAAGTCAGCCTTCGCGCGCAAAAACTGCGCCGCAAATTTTTGGTCGATTTTGTAAATAAATACTGACAATATCGTTTTTTCATGAGTTCCCTCTTGTTAACTAGTAATTGATCTTATTAATCGTGTATATTATATATTTATATAATATATATGGGGGCCGGACGAAACGGTTACCCGCGGATCTGTCAAACGACACAAAGTGCCTATAGGCACTGTTGGCGCACGACAGGTTAAACAGTTTTATTGTTTTAGATAACTAATTTATATATTTATGGGCCAATTTTAAATAGATCCGTTTCAACTACCAAGTAGAGAATTATGTATGGTCTTGAAATATTGTATAAGTAGGTCTATATATTGCTATATATATATATATATTCAACAGTTCTCAAGCCATAAATAAGACACAGAGATGCTTAGGGGCAAATAGGGGAAGACAGATCTAATTAAAATGTTAATCTCGAATATTCTATTAGAGATGTTTGAAAATGATGTACCTAATCAAATAAACATATTAACTGTATTCGAGTTATACGCATAAATAGTGAGACAGGTGGGACAATAATAATTAAATTAGATAATAACAATTGAGGTCACCTGAACCAGAGTGGCCCAAGTGACATTTTGGTGATTTAAGGTTCAATGCAAAAATTCATATAAAAATCATTATTTACAAATCCACAGTAGCCCAAAATTTATTTTTTCAAAAAATCACAG
Organism: Micropterix aruncella; assembly: GCA_944548615.1. Lineage (NCBI taxonomy): Eukaryota > Metazoa > Arthropoda > Insecta > Lepidoptera > Micropterigidae > Micropterix > Micropterix aruncella. The sequence goes on along the minus strand of OX155951.1, from coordinate 26,276,141 downwards.
ATGGCGCTACATAAATAGTTTTGTCCTTGTAATTTTCTATGCAGCATTATTAGACCACAGTGGCTTAGGTTACCCATATTTACAAAAATGATTTTTGCATTTGGGCCACACCGGTGGCCTCAATTATGAAATAAAACGAATTAATTATGTACTTATGTACTTAAAATTAGTACCCATTCTGAGCCGCGAATACAGAAAAAACTCAAAGGGCGGCTGTTTAAAGACATCTTGAGCTATGGGTGTAATAAGAAATCATCAAGTCACATGCAAAGGCTAACATGCTACCTATGCAAGTACATACCTACAACTACTCGACTGACGAATAAATTGCGTATAGATGGATACTTAGAGGTGTCAACTATATATACAACGTGCGAACCCGTCACCCCAGGGCCCGATAGAAAACCAAGGCCATACTTGACACGAGCAAGAAGAACCTTAGAACCACTATCGGTCTCCTCACCGGACACACGACCCTTAGAGCTCATCTATTCAACCTTGGCTTGACCGAGAGCAAGGACTGCCGAATATGTGGCGAGGAACCTGAAGACGGCATACACATTGTTGGTCGCTGTCCAGGGCTCGCCGCCAAAAGACACAGTTTGCTGGGATGAGCCTTTCTCGAACCCAGCGATCTTCCCAACTTGAAGGTCAATGATCTACTTGGACTGGTAAGAAGTACCGGGCTACTAGCTGACCACTGACCTAACCACACAGTGGGGTAGTTACAAAAGACCTTACAGATCTAGATGACATCAAGGGCTGGAAACAAGCCCCCACTCTATCTACTACTACTACTACTACCTAAGAAGTTGCTGTTCTATAAAGGAAATTTAAGGCCAAAAACTTTGTACCAAAAATATATATCGAATTAATAGAAATATTGACCCTTATTATCTATAATATGCAGATATATATGTAATTTTAATGGGAGTTGCTTAATTTCTCTGCTGAAAAAAACTCTCATGGACAGGAACCAATGAATGTTTTGAAGACGTTTTTCACCGACTCTTCAAAGTTTACTTTTTCCCCTTGTTAACCTAAAGTCTGAAAAAAAATAAACTCTCTTAGAGCAAGGTCTAGAAAGTAATGTGGGTGATCAAGAGTCCAGCCGCAACTCATGCAATTTTGTTGTCATGCAGAAACAGTGGCGATGAGCGATTGCCCAGGCTCGGTTATTTAATCACGAACTTCACCATCATTGTTTGCAGTTAACACATTTTCGGTAACTGTATAGCCAGATCGCAAGAAGTTGTAGTAGAAAATACCGGCACAGAATCTCATATTTAATAAAAAAAGTAAATTTTCAACTTTACCTTGGTTGCACAAAGGTATTATCTGAGAAAAAATAAACGACAGAAAGACAAATAAACAGCTGATTCTAAAAAAAGATAACATGGCTTTGAACTAAAATTTATTTGAATTAGAAGTCAAACCCAAGTTATCCAAGTTCAAAGTGGCCAGAGTGAAAAAACAGCAATTAAGGACCCAATAATATGATGTACGTCCGGAATGTATATAAAACTGCGCAAGCAATTAACTTGCGCAGTTTTAGAAAAAATGAGTGTAATGTGTTCAGGATTCATCTATGTATGTTTTCCGATCCTTTACTCCAGTATAACTTCTAAACGCTCGAACTGATTTAGAAGCATGTAGTATTGTTAAAACCGTTATGTCCCCAAGCGTCATAGTGTACCGTAACTGCCATAACATCATGTAAATAGTTGTCTAATTGTCCAAATCTCCAAACGTCAATAAATTTACATAAATATATCGTGTTTAGTACCAAATGAAAGATCTGATTGAGGTTATTCCGAAAATATATATATGTATCTACGTGGATACATACATAAACCACAAATATTTCATAAAAAAACGTTTAAAAACATTACTCCTTTGAACCGTTTAAAAAACAGTATGTTATAAATAGAGAACTTCAGTTTTTTTAATAGCAGTCGTGTTTTTAATCCTTTTAATACATTTACTCTTCAGATATATTGATGATATTACACTAAAACCTTTTTGGAAACGCTGTCTTAATGAATAGTGAAAATTGAATCGAAATCAGTCTAGTGATTCTTCAGATTAGCGCGAAACAGAGACAACAGAGGGGCTATGTTAGGGGGATTTGTGTTATATTTTTTTTAATAATTTATACAAATGACATACATATATTAAGTGATTAAAAACCGATCAACAGGAAAAAATACATAAGAAATACATTTAAAAAAAATAAATTTTGTTTTTTTTGTTTTTAAATATTGTTGCGATTAAAAAATAAGAACCAAGGCTGGTTTATAATTGATCGACCTTAGCATAAAAGAACTAGGCTAGATTCCCTCCTTCATTGTTAGTCAGGCTGACATTGATTGAAGCCTTATCAGTTACAAATAAATGTCATTCGTTGACTTATATACATTGTGAGTTTTAATTAGTGACATCCTTGAAGTGATTGAATCGGTTAGAGCAAATAAACAACTTTAATATATATATATATATATATATATATATATATATATATATATATATATATATATATATATATATATATATATATATATATATATATATATATATATATATATATATATATATATATATATATATATATATATATAGGATATATATATATACAACGGCGGCTGCAACGTCACCGAAACGTCGGGTCCTACAAATTTCACGCGGTAAATTCGTTTTCTATCCTATTTATATATATATATATATATATATATATATATATATATATATATATATATATATATATATATATATATATATATATATATATATATATATATATATATATATATATATATATATATATATATATATATATATATATATATATATATATATATATATATATATATATATATATATATATATATATATATATATATATATATATATGTATATATATATATGTATATATATATATATATATATATATATATATATATATATATATATATATATATATATATATATATATATATATATATATATATATATATTCTATTTAGTAAATTTGTAAAACCTGTGCGCGCTGCACCATCTAGCAATTGGTAAAATATCGCGAATAAAGAATATTCCCTATATTTTATCTTCCCCTAGATAGCGCAACGCGTCTAACTGTGGGTATACGATTTTTTAAAACATAAAATTTGACAAATTATTTTTTTTTTGTCTGTTTTTTCTATTTTTTTATTAAAAGTTTCTTTTCTGCTCGTACCGATTCACCCTTTTCAACGTGTCACTAAATAAAAACTCACTCTGTATGTTCTAAAATTGACCATTCTACATAAATACATATATGAGTGTATTCATGAAATTTGGATTTAGTGAAGCTCTGATATTTGCTGCGCATGCAAAACTCATCTGTAATGATTTACTGGTTTGGAGGAATATTTCATTCGTAACTGTACTATAGTGCAGTTGAGGTTTGCCTGGGTTCTTTCAATTTTTAAATACATTCAGGACGTACATTATATTATTGGGTCCTTACCTATGTAACTGCTGTTTTTATGCTCTGGCCACTTTGAACTTGGATAACTTGGGTTTGACTTCTAATTCAAATAAATTTTAGTTCAAGGCCATGCAACCCGTTAAAGATCAACGCCCCATGGCGAGGCACCGGGAAAGGTTCCGGGTCAGCGGGCAGCCTCAATCCCTAACTACCAGTTTTGGCAGGATATCTCCCGACTGCCAACCGCCAACCAGTGCGCAAAACGTCCAGTGGCGCCGGGATGCAATCCCACCGGGAGAAACCGGTCCACCAGCTCTAAGGCCTGAGACACGGGAGTCTTACCCGGGGTAGCCTTCCACACGAGGAGGCTGCTAAATAGCGGTTGAATCGTGAGTTGGACGGATCCGAGTACACAATGGATATTGTGGTCTAAGCTGCACGAAACCGTTCGCTATTTACCTGTTCAAATGATAGAGATTCATTAATCATGTAATAAACATGGCCATCGATACCATAGGCAATTAGTTTTCTAGTGAGGATTTGTTGAGACAAAGTATCAAATACTTTAGAAAGGTCCGAGGGAAATAACGATGACTTTTGTTGTGGATACCAATTTTGGTTTATATTCGGTTAAACAGTTGCTGATGGTTTGTTCCTTGTATTTTCTAAAGCCATATTCAATTACACGATAGGAAACCTCGGATTCAAAATAAGTACATGGTTACCTAGTTTATCTGTATTTGATTACTACAACAATTACTTTCGAAAATGTACTGAGTAATAAGATTGGGCTCTATTTTTTCATTTATCAGGTCAATCAATGCAATTTGTGATGAAATGTCATTCTCTTACTCCTTGAAGTTCACAAAAATACCATTATATATAAGACACGACTGACGACATTGGAAAAGTATTACCGCGAAAAAATCTTAAGATTTTGCTGCGGTACTAGGAAATGGAAAAAGAACTAAAAAATACGGTGGCATTCAGATGTCAGTAATTATAATTGATTTTTCTTTTTCGTAAACCACATCTATCTACGTCAAAAAAATCGCTCAATGACACACTTTTAAGTTTTCTGATTTGTTCCGTTTTGTTCATCGTTTTTTTTTATATCAAGGAGGTTGCATTCTAACAAGAACAATAATTTAAAATAAATATGTAACACGACTGCCCTTACAAAAAGTGAACTGTTGTATTTAGAATTATTAGAAAAAAAATATTCGCTTTGAAAAGCACGTTTCGTAAGAAAATAAAGTTCGTCCTACGCCCTGCGGCAGATATCTTGAAACGATCGCGCGCTGCTGCGCCGCCGCTGCACTTTAGACTGTTGCCCTCGGTGCTCAAGTAATGAAAAGGATTTTTTATGAAATATTTGTGGTTTATGAATTTATTCGTATACATACATACATACATTCTCGAAATGTAACTCCATCAGATTTTTTTGATACTAAACACGATATATTTATCATAATTTGTTCATTTGGTCATTTAGATAAATAATTATTTGATATTCGAGCTCTTTATGCAGTATACAACACTTAAGATGTCATAGCGATTTTAATAATACCACACAGTTCTAATTCGTTTTAAGCGTTTAGAAGTTATGGTGGAAGTTATGGTGGAACATACCTACGTAAATCCTAAACACAAACCAATTTTTTTTTTGGGCATTCGTGTAAAAACATCTAGGACAGAAAATGAAACCGTTATCTAGAGTTCATTTAAAAAGCATACCTTTCGGCAATCTCCGAAAATCCCATCGCAATCACGGTCATAATATACATGCAGAGAGTTCTCGCCATTTTAACAATCGTATCACTGTAAATGCGAACCTAACGAGCGTGCATAAAGAGTGTTTCACGCACATTACTGTTGATGTGTTACATTCGCAATATTGAGCGTCTGATTTTATATTATTATGTTTTTTTCAATCGAATTCACAAGCATTTAGCAAGCAATAAACGAGACGTTGAACACTTTTCCTATATTGACACCCAACTAAATAATTAATGTCGCATTGTCGTAAGTGCTTGGCTCTAAAGTTGGTGACTCAATGCAAAGAAGTCGTAAAAGTCGACAGGCTAATGCTATGGTATCGAGGAAAAGGTGCGACGGCTGATGGAGAAAACGAAACTGTCATTCCATCGATAGCGAACGTACCGAGGCGCAGATAATCATTGTGCACACAAGACAAAGTGGGCTGTCTCGACGAAAATGCGTCAATAGTAAATATGCATGCAAGCTTCATTTTATATATATACCTAAATCGAGTACCTATACTGAAAGAGGAGTACCACCGTAAACATCAAATCGCATAAAAATAGATAATTAAAATTATAATTAAAATTATCTATTTTTATTCCTTGTGTGTGTCCTTGTATTCCATATTAAGGACATAATTGACGTGTTCCATCTCCTGCGAGAAGTAATCGCATAGGCCATATTTTTTTAAAGGATTCATAGCATTAGTCATAGTTCCATTATTGTAAAAAATCATATAGAACGCGTTATTGATTTATGAGCGACATTTGAACTGAACATAGATGGTAGAGATGATGATTGAGCTGGCATGCAAATATCTATCTACATATATGTATGGGATTTCGATAAATACTTAATAATTTCCTACATTTCTCGACTAGGAGGCGCAAAAACAGATTTTAATGAGTGCGTAAAATTGAATAATGGGTGCGCAAGCAACTTACCTAGACCTGATCCATAAAGATTGATACACGTTGTTGTCTTTCATAAACATAGGTTGATACATATAGATAATCTCTCCATTATACTTGTAAATATCTCTCGCGAAAAATAATAATCTGAAATTAGTATTCAGGAGCGAGCGTCATAAGGAAAATTCCAATGAGATTTAAATGAAACAGCATTTAACGCACGTGCCTGAAGGCCTAAGTTCCCCCTGCGCAGGGCTTGAAACGCCCCATACTACTTTCTTTCAGTGTGGCTGGGGTAACCTATCGGACCTAATTATAGAGTTATAGGCAATAAACGGAAGAGTCCGAAATGTTATATAATATATTTGGAATTGTCTCGTTTTCATTTTCACTGTCTTAGTGTGTCGTCTGTTGTTTCATGCTGGCGGGGTTTTTAGGCTAAAACCACCTCTTAGAACGGCACGGGGTCAAAAATATCGAAGAGAACAGCATACCGCCCAACCATGACAAAAGGACGCATCCCAGCATGAGATTCATACTGATACCAGTCCATCGGATCCAACTATCCGTACCGTGCAGATTGGGCCATATGACCTGGTCGTTATCTTGGGTCGGCTCGCATCACGGTTCAACTCACATTCGGTAGCATCCTCGAAGAGGCACAAACATAGAAAGGACTATGATCCCCTGTAACGGATATGTCGTGTCATGGAATCGAATCCTCTGGGGGGTCGACCTCGGGCGCTGCTGTTCGGTTTGCGCCTAGTGCGGTGTCAGCCAATCGACTGTCCACTCCGGCGAATAACCGGGGGTCTAGAAATGATCTTAAACATTTCCTAAGCAGCGGGGGTGGTTAATGACCTGATGTCAGCTATTCTTGAAACAACCCGTTGGCCAAGCGATTCCTTGTGAAAGATGGGCAAAGGGCGCTACGGTCGGCGATAAATCGTAAGTAGAAGCGACTTCAAACCTGCGACCAGAATAGAGGCGTATGCCTGCGACCAGAACAGAATAGAGTATCAGCAAATCCGGCCAAATATGGTAGTAAGGGTCTGAGATTGACCTGCTGGTTACAATTCCACGTGCCTCGCATTGGCGTTGAACTCTTACGGTCATGTTGTCGTACTTAGCCGGTGTATTGTTTAGTTATAAGCCTCACCGTTCACCCCTCGGTTGAAAGAATGATCTAATATCGTTATACACACCTTCCTGGGGTGGTGGGTTCGCTTGTAGTAGATGACAACGATTATTCACTTCGGATGGGCAGAGTCGCTAGCAAACCGGCCCGTGCATCAACAACCTAGTTCCCTTTTCGATGAGGCTACCGAATGTGAGTTAAATCGTGATTTGAGTAGACCAAATAACACAAGTATGGCTAACACCCCCCAACATTATATAGAAACCTTAATCGAGTACCATCCATAAATTATGTAATACATTTTTGAGATTATTCCAAGGTATGTATAATCGGGTATAACGATATTTTTATTTCCTTTAATAGAAAATACACAAGCTAGCAAAATTAAGATTATTCCGATTATTCATTTGTTTTCTACGAAATAATATGAGCCAAGAACACATAAATACAGCAGAGGTGGGCGGAGACAAACTTTCGGAGCAGACAGGCCCGGGACTGGCCAATCACAAAAATAATGTTCTGCCAATATAATTAACTTAAGTCATAAAAATTACACGAAAGCACTTTACCCAATTCAATACAGCGAAGTTTCTTCAAAACATATCTCAAGCTTTTATGAACCTTCGAAATTTTTCTTACTAAGAGCACTCGCTAAATATGATTTAGTGGTAGGTAGATATTACGATACATTCTTGCGGGCTCAAACATATGAGTAAGTTGGCTTTTTTTATCAGGTACTTTTAAAATATCTTTTTGGTAATCACCATATTAGAAAAGCTACAAACTTCACGCGGTAAATCCGTTTTATCTTATATTTATATATAATTATATAGATTATAATGTCAAACAACAGCGACAGTCCTCGATTTTATATTGGACAAGCCAGATTGTTTGACTGTTTTAGCCCTTAAAGTTTGATTTCTATTCATCTATGTAAGGAAACTGTCTTGAGTAAAATCGATCTGATATTTAGTCGGACTTAAGAGATATTAAGAAAACCCTTTCGAACATTTTAACACAGGATATTCCCTTGAAAAGTTGTTTAGGGAAAAATGTTGAACATGATTTTTAGCCATTTATTTAGGGAACATTTTTGAGCAAAACCTATATGATATTTAATCAATCTTGATATTAAGAAAACCGCAAAAAAAAACATTTAACCTTCTCGATCACTTCAATCCAGCTTATTCCCTTAAAGGGATGTTAAGAAAAATATCCCGAATTAATTTTCTGTTCATTTCTGTATAATGCGAACATTTTTTTCAGTAAAACCGTTCTGATATTCAATCATCATTAAGAGATATTAAGAAAACCGTAAAAACTGCCATTATAGATCATTTCAGACCCAATTATTTCCTTAATGGAGAAAAATCTTGAGCATAATTTGAAGTAATTTATATGGGGGTCCTTTATTGAGTAAAACCGAATTATTATTTATTCGATCTTAAGAGATATTAAGAAAACCGCAAAATAAACCATTTTAAACCTTTTCGATCACTTCAATCATGATTATTCCCTTCAAGAGGGAATTAGGAAAAAACTGAGGCTCTTATATAAGGAACCTTTTCTGAGTAATAAAGATCTGATACTTCATCGGAATTAAGAGCATCCAAAAACAAAATACCCGGTTTGATCCCTTAGGACTCGTTTGATCCCGTGCACTCTGACTAACATATTGAGTTTTCGACTACAACGGGCGAGCCCGTCACCACAGGAAGTTTTAACGATTAGTCGTTCTATCGACCTGCAGTGAGCGTAGAATACTTTGGACAAAACAATCCAACGTCTAGCTACGCCACAACCCGTAAGAGGCCAACGCCTTACCGCGAGATAGCCAGGAATGCTACCTGGCGGGCGACACTCGCGCCCTTACTACCAATTGTGACCAGATTTCTCCGGTCTCTCGATTGGTTCCGAGTTCGAGGTCGCTTGCGCGGTCCTCTCCCTTACGAAGCGGTGAAACGGTGAATACCGAATCTATCGCGGACCATGGCGTCCTTTGCCCGACTCTGAACCGGGATCGGATAGCCGATGGTCATTTCAAGAGCAGTCGCCGTAAGGTACGCAACCACCCCCGCTCTATAGGAAACAATACAGTTCCCAGACTCCCCCGACTGTTAGTCGGAGAGCACAATCGATTGGCTTGCGCCGCACGGTGCGCAAACCGTCCAGGAGCGCCAGAGGTTTGATTCCCAGGGGAGACTGGCCAGGGCCAGAGTCCTACCCAGGTTCGCACCCCGTGCGTGGAGGCCGTCGGATGGGTGTTGATCCGTGAATATGACCGACCCTGAACACATGGGTCTTCGTGGCCAACCCATCATGGGCCCGTTAGCTCCCACTCTGACTATAACATCTTGAGGTGTCGACTACAACGGGCGAGCCCGCCACCACAGGAAGTTTTACCGATTCGTCGTTCTATCGACCTGCAGTGAGCGTAGAAGACTTTGGACAATAACAATCCGACGTCTAGCTACGCCACAACCCGTGAGAGTCCAACGCCTTACAGCGAGTTAGCCAGGAATAAACCCGGCGGGCTCGAGATACTCGCGCCCTCACTTCCAATTGTGACCAGATTTCTCCGGTCTCTCGATTGGTCCCGAGTTCGAGGTCGCTTGCGCGGTCCTCTCCCTTACGAAGCGGTGAAACGAAGTACACCGAATCTATCGCGGACCAAGGCGTCCTTTGCCCGGCTCTGAACCGGGATCGGATGGCCAATGGTCAATTCAAGAGCAGTCGCCGTAAGGTACGCAACCACCCCCGCTCTATAGGAAACAATACAGTTCCCAGACTCCCCCGACTGTTAGTCGGAGAGCACAATCGATTGGCTTGCGCCGCACGGTGCGCAAACCGTCCAGGAGCGCCAGAGGTTTGATTCCCAGGGGAGACTGGTTGACCCAGTGTCCTACCCAGGTTCGCACCCCGTGCGTGGAGGCCGTCGGATGGGTGTTGACCCGTGAGTGTGACCGACCCTTAACACATGGGTCATCGTATCCAACTCATCATGGGCCCGTTAGCTCCCCAAAGCTCCCAAATGACTAACAGTCAGGGGAGTCTGGAAGCAGTACTGTTTCCTATAGAGCGGGGGTGGTTGCGGACCTTACGGCGACTGCTCTTGAAATGACCATCGGCCATCCGATCCTGGGTGAACAGCCGGGCAAAGGACGCTGTGGTCCGCGATAGATTCGGTAAACACAGTTTCACCGCTTCGTAAGGGAGAGGACCGCGCAAAGACCGGAGTAATCTGGTCACAATTGGAAGTAAGGGCGCGAGTGTCGGCATCTCGCGGTTAAGGCGTTGGTCTCTTACGGGCTCGTGGCGTAGCTAGACGGTGGATTGTTTTGTCTCAAAGTCTTCTGCGCTCACTTCCAGGGAGATAGAACGACTAATCGTTAAAACTTCCTGAGGTGACGGGCTCGCCCGCTGTAATCGACAACCCAAGTTGATCCCTTAGGAGTTGAATTTCGCAAAATCCCTTCTTAGTGAGTGCCTACGTCCTAAAGTCAACCTAAGTAGAAAAAATATTATTTGTAGTTTTAGCGGTTTCGGCTGGGCGATGATAAATCAGTCAGTTCGTCAGTCACAACATTCTTTTATATACGAGTATCATACTCGTAGATAAGGTTTTTCAAATATATGTGACGCTTCAAATTATTCTCTATACAGTAAATATAACAAAATCAAGACTTAATTTTCTAGTAGCTACATAATTATAATTAATGCTAGAATGAGCATGATCCAATTACAACAAGGTACGGCACGAGGCAACATCGCTGAAAGCTAACAGGGATTACGGTTTGCGACGTGACCTGACATTGAACGTGAATAGGCGGACCGCGACTCGGTTTCAGGTCAAGGATTTCAGAGAAAGCTGTTCTCAATACTGCGCCATCATTATTTCACAAGCCGTCCCTGCACTGGAAACTGGGAAAGCGAGAGGGGTTATGATAAAAATAGTTTCACATTATTATGTATCTCATTAATCTTCAGTTGGTAAGGTGACGGTAACTGGACAGGGAAAGAGGGCAGTAGAGGTAAAGAAGATTGGGCAGAGGAAAGGTTGGGCTAGGATATTTTTATTACACGACTGCCCAAAAAAAAGTGTAATGCTTTTAGGGTTAATGTATGTATGAATATTTGTCCGTTTCTTTATTCTAACATAACCTCTAAATGATTGAATCGATTTAAAAGTGTTCGATGTAATCGAACACGATGTAAATATGTTAAATGATTGAGTCGATTTAAAAGTTTAAATGTGAAATTAATAATTGTACAAATGCCGAAAAATTAAGATAAATACTCGTGTTTAGCACAGTATACCGGGAGAACACAGTATACCGAACCTTTGGTTTGCGTTAAGCGCTGCGAATGCCGGCGAATTTCTCAAAACGTTTAAACATCTGCGCTGGCGGAGTAGTAGACATGTGGCGGTCATATGCGAGCCCTTGGACTCTCTTAGCTCGCCTCGTTTTCAATTTTGTTCTAAAAGACGCTACTGTAACCTGGCCGAGGAGGGTTAGGAATCGTAGTGTAGTAGTTTTTATTTACCTTTTACGCCGCTGGTTCTTTAGAAAGCAATACGTGACTGGCTACTTTTAATACCTACTACTGCCACCACCATTATAATAACCAGGTTCCAACGCCTTACCGTGAAGGCACTAGGAAGAGGAGAGCGGGCTGACCTCTCTTTCTCTCACTACCAGATTTGGCCGGATTTTTCCGTTCTCCAGTCTGGTCGTAGGTTCGAAGTTGCTTGCGCCGCCTCTACCTGATATTAGCAGTAATTCAGTTCAAATTTATCGCGGACCGTGGCACCATTTTCATGGGCCGCCCATCGGGTCGTTTTAAGAGTAGCTGACATCAGGTCAACAACCACTTCCGCTTCTTAGGAAACGTACAAAACCATTTCCAGATCCCCCCCCCCCCCCCTCCCCCCCAGATATTCCCCGGAGCACACAGTCGATTGGCTAGCAGCGCCCGAGGTTCTCACCCAGAACTCCTGATCACGACAAAGCCTTGACAAGGTCCTATCCAGGACCTATCCTCGCCCCTCTTGGAGTAGGGTAGATAGCCCAAGCTGCATGGATACGTTAGCTTCTTCGAAAACCTAAGTCTCCAGGTTGGCTGACACCGCCCGGTATACAAACCGTCTATTTCCGGCCGAGGTATTCTTCCGAATCCGCACTTTCGATCCCAACTGTCTGCGGCTGCCGGTTGCAGCCGCAAGCAGAGTTGACTGCGGACCTTCTGCTACCGGATGGAAGCTGAACCGTGAGTTGGGCCGACGTAAGGAAACAAATACAGGCCATCAGGCCCAAGCTGCACGGAAACATTAAAAACCAGGTGGGTAAAGTGAATTTTATGTGCACTGCGGACTTTTTAAATTTTACGCGCACTACAACAGCAGCAGTATGCCGCCCGCAGAAAAACTGATAGCTTCAGTATAATCTACACAACGGCGGTTGTAACATCGCCGAAAAAACCCCATTTTTAACCCTCCGTCAGGCGCAGATCTTGACTACCTGAATTCGGGCGCATGCGCCTGACAGGCACAGGTTTGAAAATGGCCGATATTTACTGACTGTATTAATATCAGCTCTCCAAAATAATCACTGACCTATATAGGGATGTATGCTAAGGGAATAAGTAAAAGTTGATGCAAAAAATACATTTCACAAGAGTAAGTATACAAAACTAAAAGAATTCAAAATTTAAAAATAGACAGACATAGACATATTTATTTTCAAATATTAACAGTAAGGTAATATATGGTACTTAAATAAAATTAAAATTATATTTATTAACGTAGAATGAATTAAATAAACAATAGTAATTGAATAAATATGAAATACACACATTGAAAAGTATGAATAGATCAGGCGCAATGAGTCTGACAGGCCACGGACGATGCCGCTACTCTCTACGGCGTCGGGTAGAATATTTGGCAGGGGGATTTAATGCGCCGCCGCGAGGCAGAACGGTACTGGGAGGGACGGCATCAGACACCGCTCTGGTGGAGAATGCCAAATAAAAGTGTCTGACCTGGGCCTGTCAGATCAGGTGCACCCGACGGAGGGTTAAGAACCGAATGCTGGCTGAAACAATCGCAACTAAGTGAAACTCGATAAGTAGTCAGTCAACGGAAATACTGGTATCGTGCAACTGACAGAGGAATTGAAGAAGCAACGAGCGTGGGAATGTGTCTACCATGACCAGATAAGTATTCCTATCATTTATTTTGTCATCCGGGATCTTCTCATACCTCCAATCCCTGTTTTTTAATCCCTGTTACCAGGCTTAAAATACCATGGCATTAATACCATGGCTCGGATCGGTTAAAAAAATAATTTTATAAATTGCTCTACTGTCAGATATGATACGCCTTCAATATCGCTTTAGTCGTTCTAATTATTTCCAATAATTAGTAACGTGAAAGTTCTTAAACCGTAGTAAGTATAAAAGGAAAAAGTAAATATATTAAAAAGAATAAAATACGCGACAGCCGTTACATTACACCGACAGCCGTTAATTATTTTTATTACGGTTATTTGATGAAACATTTGTCGTTTATGTATTTATCTATATAGATACATGTATATCTCCGAAATATACTCAATCAGACCTTTAATTTGAAATTAAACACGATTTATTTATGTTAATTTATTGACATTTGTTCATTTAGACAACTACTTATTGATATTTGGACAGTTAAGGTACCATGACACTCAGGATGATAAAACGATTCTAAAATACCATACGCTCTAAAAGTTATGGTGGAATAAAGAAACGGAAAACATACATAGACGAACCCTGCACCCATTACACTCCTTTTGTGCCGGGCAATCGTGTAAAAAGAAGCGTTAGCGTCGCGTCGGTTCTAGCGACATTCGGTTCACTAATTTATAATTTATTTATTTATTTATTTATTTAAGAATTAATTACTATGAAACATTGATTAGCATATAAAAATAACAGGAACCGAATGGCAAAACCTTAACCTTTTGCTTATTTGTTTCTGTCACCCAACTGGGACTAGCCCGTTCTAGGGTGGACAGGACTCCAATATTACAATCAAGTTTGCTTGATTGCTTGGTTGCCAATAGGTTCCAATTCCAATTCCAATTCTCCAATAGGTTCTTGTTAAATTCCTCGTTCAGGCAATTTCAGCGAGAGAAGTACTTTTCCATATTCATAAGATTCTGCTGCCTTAAAATCACATTTTATATCAGGTTTTCTACGTGAAAAATAAGTTTTATATAATGAAATGTTTCCCTCTGGAAAATGAGAGCGTCAACCGAAGCTTACGGAATAATAAAGATGTGCGAGAATTACGCTGTTGAATTTAGATGGAATTTTTCCGCATCTAAATTAAGTATTCAAAGTTCCATTAACTTTGCATAGGTAGTATTAGACAGAGATGACGCAGATAGAAGTTATACTTACGTATCTGCATGACGTATGGTGCTAGCAACCATGTTTTATGGTTCCCAAAAGTTTGTACTTAGTTGCATGGCATTAGCTTAACCCCAACGTTACTTACTAATAGGCTGAAAATTAATTAAACTTGGTAGTTACTATAATGACACATTTATTGACTGTGAAATCAATTAAGAGGACGGAACTAGAATAATGTTAAGAGGCATCACATATTGTAGTTTTTTTTACTATCACAGAGAATTTTAACATATTTTAGTTTCCTTTACAAATAGATTTTTTTAGAGATAGAATTTGAGATTTACAGAATAGAAAAAAACGAGTTTTATTTTTATCATTACATTACATTACCTATTCGGTTTCTTATTTATGACATTATATACAATAATACTACGGACAAATACAAGACTACTAATAATTTCCTATTAGATTTCATATTGCAGAAACCTTTGCAGATTTGTAAGACAAGCATTTCCCTAGCAAATAAATGTGCAAATGGCTATAATAACCGTGTATGGAATTGAGACGTACGGATTATGGTAACAATAAAAATGAATTGGCTAACTTCCAAGGCGCAGTCGGGTTACTAACCTTGTAATGGGTCTGTTCGTATCATCTAATGGACTCTCCTAGGTCGTCAACTTCAGCAAAAATACCAAGCATTCTCTATTTTGTTAAATCAAAATATAGTGGATTAGTTAACAATTCGATTTGGAAGCTCATTATTGCATACATTATACAAAGGCGGACTTCTCACCGCGTGAGTAGATAATATCTTACAGTTAACCAATTGATGTGGTGGCAATAATTCTCGAGTAGCATCTAAATATATCGGTGGGATTTTATTACCATATAGGTTTACAATAATAATATAAATAATCGTTAAATTTAATTTTCATTAATCGAAATGGGATAAAACTGTTAATTTTATTGAAATATTTTAATTGTGCATGCATTGGCGTGCGCCTGGGGCTATGATAATTCAGCCTAAGCTTCTAGTAAAATTTGTAATTGGGCAAGTTTCTACGACTTGATCCGCCTTTTACCGCTCTGCATCCTGCATCTGCATCTGTTTACCGCTCTGTACCACATAGTCCAGTCAAATTAGGGTTTCACCTCGGAATGAGAGATAATAAACTGGAAACCCGTATACACCTTTATTTTAGCATTGTAAACGTTGTCTCAAAAGTCCCACAAAATCTCTAATCTGCGTCGTATGTTACTCAAGGTCAAAGGTCACAAAAATCGAGTTTTCGCGATTATCTAGGTTTCTATAGCTCCAATGATGTAAACATCTATGATAAAAATTGCAGAGCATAAAATTTGCGACAAATTTTGTTGCAAACATTTTTTCATGAGCTCAATCGTTTTTTGAGATAGAGGGCGGAGAGCGTCGAATAAAGAAGGTAGTAATATATAGAGGTCTGCATTTCCAGGTATATATTTCATAGATAAAGGTCGTATTATTAGGGTCCGCCTTACCAGAAATAATCTAAATAGAAAAATAGGTAAAACTTTACACATTTTAAAGACAAAATAATTAATTTATTTATTTATTTATTTATTAAAGAAAAGCACATTTTTATAGCAGTACATTGTCAGCCTTACCAATAAACGAGTTGTAAAATTTATACCTCTGTTATTACTAGGTATAAGAAAATCTGTGACCAATAAACGCGGTATAGCTTACACCACTGATCATCTCGGGTATAAGCATGGAATAGTGGTACTGGATTTCCATCCGCACTATAACTCCGCTATACCACCCCTAGGCCAGGTATAACAGCGGTTTAACGGAGTATTAACTTAAAAATGGCCGACCGGCGTAACAGCTGTTTCAAACTGACAGCCACCTGACAGCCGCGGACGTGGAGCTTCTCGTTCGCGAATCGTGCGCTTTCGTTGTAATAGCCGTCTTACGACGCCTTTTATATTGCTGTGAAATCCTGCGTTTTAGCCGAATAATGGATTTTGTCGAGTTGGATGATATGATCGATTTGGATTTATTGGAAGAAATCAAAATGCGTCGTGATAGGCGACCAAAAATTTTCAAATTTCGATACGACCCGTTCGATTTGGATGATTACAATTTTAAAACTAAATATCGTTTCACTAAGCCATACGCCGCAAGAATCATCGATATCCTGAGAGCTGACCTGCAAAATACCACTATAAATTCGATCAGCATTCGCGTAACAAAACAATGGGCAAGGGCTTTCTGACAACAAAAAGTGACATTTCATGTCCATTTCATGCCGCTTCAGTTGGCCACACTGCTTTCAAGCGGGCGTTGCCATGCTAGAAATATGACTTGTCTTTGGTTTCAGGGAGTAGTTATAACCGCGTTATAACTGATTTATTGGTCACGATTTTACAACTTCGTTATAACTCGGCTATACCGGGTATAACAATAACAAGGGTTTAACGCGGTTATAAGATAATTTTATTGGTAAGAGTGTGTAAGTTTAACATTATAGGCTTAAATGTAAATAATAGCAAAATAGAAAGCACCGCAGACCAATTTTTTTTAAATCAACGCCGCCTAACTAGGCCTAGGCCCGTACTAAGGCAAGCGTACCAAGTAGAGTGGTTTGTGCATACTTTAGAGTACTTAATTTAAAAAATATGGTAGGTATCAAATAATACTAAAAATTAACTAATAATAATAAACATTGTAATTTGAGTGTAGTGTGATGTAATTGTAGTGTAGTGTAGTGTAGTGTGATGTAAATGTAGCTGTAGTGTGATAGAAAAATAACATTCAGTAAATGGTGAAATAATTAAACTGAATAATAATAATATAATGTCGTAATAAATACAATAAAATATAAAAATATTATTAATGAATCGAAATAAAGGAAAAAATGATATCTCAATAAATATTTAAAGAATCATATTTAAATAGTCCGAGGATACAATTATATATAAAATGTCCATGTTACAAGTTACAATATATATTTCAATATAATTCAATTAAAAAAAGAGAAAAACAAGAACAGCGATTTAATAAAATAATAATAATAGTAATTCAATTTATTTAAATTAAATTACATAAGAATATCAAATATTTGGTGGCTAATATCCCGACCTTCATTCAGAAGCCACCTGTGACACCGTTTTTTAAATTGGTCTTTACTGTATACGATTTTTATCGACTCATCCAATTCGTTGTATATCCTGGGGCCTATACTCATAAGATGCCTCTGACCAAAAGATGTTTTCGTTCGACGGACGTCTAACATATCCGCCACGGATCGCCTTGTTCGGCGTGCTTGTTTTGTGGGCGCTGTCTTATTTTGAAATTGAATAAAAACCAGACAAAATTTTAAATAAAGTTGCCTTACTTCAAGTACACTGAACTCTTCAAAAAGTTTTTCTGACGGGTATCTGTATGGTTTACGGGTGATAATTTTAATTATCAGCTTCTGTGCTACCTCTACTTGATGGATAATTGTTTTGGAGCAACCTCCCCACCCAATGATCCCGTAACTCAAAATGCTTTGACACAAGGCGTAATAGGTAGTTTTTAATGTTTTGGGGTCTAGAATATTCCTTAAATCTTTAAATATGTATGCCAGACGTCTGATCCTTGAAGACAATAAGTCTATATGATCAGCCCATCTCAGCTTATTATCTACAACTATGCCCAAGTATTTTAAGGACAGCACTTTTTTTAATGGCTCACAATTGCATTGACGGTTCATGCATTGATGAATAGTTATCGAATTGGCATCTGGTGGTTGTCCTCTCTTATCTATGCTGAAAGTTAAGTACTTAGTTTTTTCGGTATTAAGTGTGAGTAGTGAGTCATCCAGCCACTCTTTAACAATGTCCATTTCTTTATTGGCCTTTGAGAAAACATGCTGCCAGCTACTGCCGTTAAAGATGATTACCGTATCATCTGCAAATGATATAGCTTTACTGGGCGTCAGGTTGTAGAGGTCATTTATGTATATAAGGAATAAAATAGGCCCCAAAACACTTCCCTGTGGCACGCCGTATGAGAGACTTTTCACGTCGCTGGAAGTATCAGCGATCGAAGTGATTTGCGTCCTTTCGGATATGTAGCTTTCAAACCATTTTAAATTTTGATCTTTTACACCTATGGTCAGTAGTCTTTTTAAAAGGATATCGTGAGATACAGTATCGAACGCCTTGGATAAGTCGAGAAAAATAGCAAGACATTTCTCTCCCTTGTCGACAAGCGCTGTTATGGTTTTCGTGGCCTCTGCAATAGCATCAGCCATACCCATTTCCTGCCTAAAGCCATATTGGTTGGACGATAAAAGACTATTGATATCCAGATGTTCTACTAGCCTATTTTTAACAACTTTCTCAATGATTTTAGAGAGAGTACACAGTAGTGAAATGGGCCTATAATTATTTACATCGAGTTTATCGCCGCACTTGAAAACAGGCACGATTTTTGCGTATTTAAGTCTTGTTGGAAATAATCCTAGTTTAAAACTTAGATTTATTATAAATGATATCGGTGAGCTTAAATAATCCTTCCCAATTCTATAAATATCACTTAATATAATATACTACTTTCCAATTAATATACTACTTTCAATAAATTATTATAAAATTAGATATGAAATTTTTGATTACACAAAGTAGGTAAGTATTATTAACTGTGTTTGAAACACAACAAACTCGGTGCTATCCGTATACGTGCAACTAAAGCATTCCAGAGACAGGCTCCAAGAATAGAGAAGGTGTGAGAGAAGAAATTACTGCTGTAATTAGGGATCGACAGCAGTAGGTTGCCCTCCGATCTCAGGGGGCGTCAGTGAAAAGATAAAAGTTTGAACCTACTTATAAGATAGCTCGGAACGGCTTCGTTCAAGATTCTGAAGAGCAAATCTAGGACTCTCGTATCTTTCCTTTCTCGGGTCGTCAGCCAGTGAATCTCATTTTCTACTCCGTAATGTGGCCAAACATCTTAGGTCATAAACGAAGAAAGAATGCAGACATTTTGCAGCCTTTCTATTTCAATTTCTACATTTTCTGGTGGCTAGATATTCCTTGATGCCGAGAAAGGCAACATCCGAATAATCAAGGAGAGGGTGGATAATAGATTAGCAGATTGTGAATTTGCTTTCCTTGGGGAGAAAATTCTTAAGTTTCTTTATTGCATGAAAGCGGCCAAAGAGTTTACCTCTTATTTCCTCGATGTGTGGCTGCCACGAAAGATTTTGGTTGAGGTATACACTAAGATATTAACCTGGGAGCTGATTTGGACCTCATCCACACCTATGTCGATCATCGGTAAAGAGTGCATATCGATCCTCGAGGTGAAATAGCTGCTTCCGATCATGAGAGCTTGAGTCTTGGATGGATTTAGGAGCAAGCCATAGGATTTCGACCAGTCAAATATCATAGCAAGGTCAGCGTTAATAGAAGCTAAAGCAGCGTAAATGTCTTATGGGCGAAGGTGGGAATAGATTTGGACATCGTCGGCATAGAGATGATATTTTTCATTAATGATGTTAGGTATGGAGTTAATAAATAGAGAGAAAAGACGCAGGGATAAGACAGTATCTTGGGGAACTCCGGCGACTAGTGGTAGAAAATAAGAGAGATTGTCTTTATATTTAACATATTGACTGCGGTTATTTAAAAACGACCGAAACCATTTGATGACGGGCTTGGCGAAATTAGAATATTTTAAACGGGCAAGGAGAATGTCATAGTCGGCAAAATTAAAAGCAGAGCTGAAGTTCAGAAAGACGAGAAGAGCATACTCGATTATGATTGAATACTCGATGATATTGTTGTCGATTTTAATCTGGCGTAAAGAAGAGAGTTTAAAGAAGAGATTTTCCACTAGTGTAGACTTGTAACTTCAGACAAACTTGTAACATCACGACAGTGAATCTGACAAAATATCCCTAGTTAATCAGTAAAAATTTACTAATTGTATAAGACTTGTGTCTTTATTTTCGAGAAACACCTGTAACTTCAATTTTCACAATTCTGTGAAAATTTAGGTGGTGGATAAGTAATTTGTAACTTTCTAAAAATGGAGCCCAGAAGAAGTAGCGCCATTACGGTACTGCTGAAGCCTTATACTGCTTACCCTTCTTATTTTTATATCTCCACTGGGAGCTCCTAATATCCCGAATAAAGATAAGTGCGTATAAAAATTATAGTTAACTGTAATTCGTAAGTAAAGTATAATGAGATAATAGAGGTAGAATTCGCCAAAGTAAACAGGAAATAAATCCTAAAAGGCTTTGTGCTATCCTTACAAATGTATATCCCGCGTGATACGGTTTACACAGAGCATACTTTATCACGATCTCAGTTGTATTGTCATCCGGGGCACGTAAGGTGTTATTAATCCTATAAAAATGGATTCCCTTAGGACGACCGCTGGCTAGATTAGAGTTATATTTTTACACTTAGTTACTTACGTATTTCATTGAAGAACCTGTTAAAATATTAGATAATATTGACAGTTTTAAAACTATATTTAATAAATGGCTAAGGGGTTTCTGGAACGAAGAAACCGATAATTGTAGTTTAATTCGCTTATTACTTACGGCATAATTGGATGGGGTGGATGTGGCAAAACCCTGCTAGAGCCATTGCAAGTTGCGCAGAAATTTATATTAAAAATTATTCTACATAGGCCATATCGCCATCCCACTAATGAACTTTATAAGGAAGCTAAAGTTCTTGATTGTAGGCAACTTTTTCTATCAACTTCCCTCTTAAGGCTATTTTTGGCCAATAACTCCAATTTAGGAATAATACAGAACCGGCGACAAACGAGACAAGTTTTAGAAAATAGCTTAATAATACACAGAAGGAAAACATCATTTGGACAAAGACATTACTCTTTCATTGGGCCGAGATTTTATAATCTGATCAATATGGAAATAAAAATGAATTTGACATTTAGGGAATTCAAAAATTACATACATCAAATGTTAGAAATAATAGTTTAATAAAACTTAGGTGCACAAATTATTAACATATTTTTAAAAATGTATGTTGAGTATATTTTACATTGAACTAACTACCAAAAATTATTTGACTTTGACAATGAATTGTACTTTTTTGGCTAGGTATTTTTATATTAAATCCTATATTACTTAACATGTATTAAATATTAATGACTGTTTCTTTCTTTTCTCACATATAACTTTATTTATATTATTTAATCGAATTTCATTTTATATTTATTGCCGATTATATAATGGAATTGCATTTTATTTATTATAATAATATTATCTTTTAATATTTTTTTTATTTTGAAGACCACATTTTAGGGCAATTTAGTGTCATTAGCTTTTTAATAAAACTTCTACATTTGGAAGCAATCAAGCAATCAAGCAAACATGATTGTAATATTAGAGTCCTGTCCACCCTAGAACGGACTAGTCCCAGTTGGATGAAAGAAACAAATAAGCAAAAGGTTAAGGTTTTGCTATTCGGTTCCTGTTATTTTTGTAAGCTAATCAATGTTTTATAGTAATTAATTCCTAAATAAATTAAATAAAATAAAAATAAATAGATTTGTTTAAAATATTATATCTATAAAGGATGTCATTATATCTGCTGTTATTAATTAATATTATAATTAATCTTTAATAGGTAGTAAATATATTGTGTATTTATTTAAAAAATCTATAATATTATTTTATTACTAATCTCTATTAATTAACTTTATTTGTAATGACGGCTCGCAATTTAAAAAAGTCGTAGATCGCACATTTACTGTCCGCGCGCAAGCTCCAAGTAATCAAGGGAGCTGGGGAAGCGGGCGGATTGCGCATTCCCCGACCATCGCTTTATACCCCGTACTCTCCCAGTACTAGTACCTAAAAATGTTCTCATTATGCAGACAAATCAAATATAAAATTCATGAATATTCAGATAGGTACATAGTCGATTCGGCTATAATATTTTTAAAAGGTCACAACATTCTTTTTTCTTTCATCGAATTAGAATGGGCCAGTCGATTTACCCTCTGGGTATAATTTACCTTTTGTCCATTTTACCCTCCCAAAATAAGGTCGTCTAAAAATACCTAATTTGCTCCGCGGCTGAAGTAATTCGAGAAGAAAGCAAACCCAAGATATACATGACTTTGTGATGGATTTCTCGCGAGACCGAAATCTAGCGGCAAAATATGTTAAAGAATAAACGTTTAAGTCGTAAGCAATATACATGGTACCGCCGTTGACTATATAGCGTATTAGATTGCTCAACGTCGTACTATGATTTGGCAACTGGGATTTTACTAAGAAACGCAACGAGTAGATGTGGTATTCGCAGTTCTAAAAATTGATTAATATTCGCTTATTAAGGTAAATATGGTGACTTCCGGGGTATTACAGTATGGCGGCGTACCGAAGATGGTGCTCTAAATACGCCTACACGGTATAAAATAATAACATAATAACAAACGAATTTTTAAATTTTAGCTCTTTTTATTCTAACATCATTTAGAAAAAGATGCCCATTTTTTTATTTTTTATACAGGTTTCAATTCGTAGTAATTACGTACTTTAATATTGATATAGACTAATAAATGGGGTTCTAACTTTCCGTGTTATTTCTGTGATGTAATATTTTTTTCTAAATAACGCGATAGATGGCAGAGGTAATTGAATGTTATTTTGTTATCATTGGTTAAATTATTAGGTTTTTATAATCAATCAGTCCCTTATAAAAACAATTCATTATCAATGTTATGGCCAAATAAATTGCTCTTAGTTTCGCCATCAAGGCTATCAGCGCCACCAGCATTTCACCAACGCAGAAGGGTTGCCAAATCGTATTATGGAGTTGAGCAGGGAGCACAGTGCAGTTGGGTCATTATGATACACTCTGTTAGGGTAGGTCCAACTCCCATCCGGTAGCCTCGACGCAGAAGTGCGAGCCTTGCTAGGACTCGAGACCTACCGGCCAGTTCCCCTGGAAATCGTCCCTCGGGCGCTCCAGGACGTTGTTAACCTTATGGCAACGACTCTTGAAACGACCAATCGGCTACCCGATACCGCGAAAAACTGGGCAAATGACGCCGTGGTCCGCGATATTTTCGGTAGACACAGAATCACCGCTACATAAGGGAGAGGACCGCGCAAGCGACCTCAAACCCGTAACCAATCAGGAGGCCGGAGAAATTTGTCCGTAACTGAAAGTAAGGGCGCGAAGTAGGCCCGCTTGTTGCACACCCGGTGTCTTGCGGTAAGGAGTTGGCTTCTTACTGGCGAGTGACATAACTAGACAGTGCAGTGGACTGTTTCTTCCCAAAGTATTCTACGCTCACCTCACGGGAGATAGAACGATCGTTATCGCTAAAACTTCCTGAGGTGACGGGTTCGCCCGTTATAGATAACACCTTCAAGTATAGAGTTAAGCAATCTAAAACCATATATATATTCAATTATTTCTAATTTAAAGCGCTACAGTTTTATCATTTTTTAAATATTTTTGTTCCAAAAATTTCGGATATTTTAGTAAATTTATATTATTTTATTAAAGCTGACCTCATTGTTAGATACAATCCTTTGGCCTTGATGACGTCGAATATAGGCATGTGGGATTCGCTGTCGTTCTTGGCGAAGACATGCTTATACCTTTTAGCGGATACCCTAGTATTCGAAATGCTCCAAATAGAAAAAAATGTTGCATCTATGCCAATGTTGCATCTACATGTACATCGGATCATGCTCACGAAGAAATATTTACTATTTCCATGGCTTTATGGGAGTCTTGGTGGAACGTTCATATCGACTCTGAATTGTTTATGTGCTCGTGATATCGATTCTTCTTTTGGGACCATTTCGAGATGCGCCGTCTTGTTAACCTTGACACCCTGATCGATGAAAACGAGTGGAGAGCGACCCTCGGTAGTCCCTGAGGCCCAGAGCATGGCCAAGAAGGTCCTTTCTTTCCGACTCCTATTCTTTCCTTGAGATTATCATTTTACTACCGTTATAACAAAACAAGGTCATTTGACTTGTTTACGTACTGCTGGACGGTGACATTTTTTTAATCTGAAAAGGCGATATTTTACAAAAGCCTTACTCTCGTACAAGCATTTCCTTGTCTGGACTCTATCCAAACTTATTATTTTGCGCCGTAGTCTTGAAGTTTTCGTATCTTGTAGGACATGAAATGGAGTTCATTTTTACCACGCTTTTATTAGGTCGACCTGTATGTAACTAACTATGTAATGGAATCTAAGGTAACTAATTTAACCATCTTCCAAAGATCGTAGCGTCATGAAAATTGGCAGTTGTATGTAGTTCTGATGACAATACAATAATATGGTACTGTCGAACTGATCTGTTGATGGAGTCGGAAGATATGAACTGGAACTTTATGATGAAACGTATCATAGCTGTGTTTGGACTTGTTAGCTTGGAATGAACTTTGACCACGATTAGGTTTCAACGTCTGATGATGAAGCCTTAAGATAGGCACTGGCATTCCATGATGGAATACCGTAAAGCGTGTTGTTAGTGTTTTTTTTAAACTATTAATTTATTCAATATTTGAGCTATACACTGAGAAAAAAATATTGGACGGATTCTTACATTACTATTTTGTTATTACGGTTTTATACATAATAACGATATTTCAATCGTAATTTTGTTTAATTACAAGGAATTCAGTTGAAAATCCATTACTCGATTATATGTATCAATATTTTCCTTATGGTATGGTTAATACGGAAATAACAGTATACTGTCGTTTCAACATAATTCACGAGTCCGACTATAACTGTACGTATACTATTTTAAAACACGACTATATTCATTTACAGATTACCAGAAATTTACAGAATTAAAATTTACAGAAAAAGGACTATTCAATTTATAATTATTTTTAGTACGATTTATTTATGAAATATTTGTGTTTTTTGTATTTATCCATATAGATACATGTATATTCTGGAATGTACTTAAACAGACCTTTCATTTGATACTAAAGACGATATATGTACCTATGTTAATTTATTGACAATTAGACAACTACTTTCTTTATATTTGGACAGTTGAGTATGACACTAGGGATGACATCACGATTCTAACAATACCGCACATTTTTAAATTTGGTTCAAGCGAACCATGAACACATTACAATCCTTTTTTGTTGGGCAGTCGTGTAATAATAAAATGAAATTAGTAACACTGCAGTCACTTTAGCAAAAATAAGGGGTCAGCCTCGGAATAAGAGATAATAAGCTGGAAACTCGTATATACCTTTATTTTGGCGATGTAAACGTTGTCTCAAAAGTCTCATAAAATCTCCTGTTTGCGTCGTAAGTTAATCAAGGTCAAAGGTCAAAATAATCGTTTTTTCGCGATTGTCTAGGTCTATATAGCACTAATGATGTTAACATCTATGATCAAAATTGTAGAGCATAAAATTTGCGACAAATTTTGTTCCAAACATTTTTTCAACGCCTCAACCGTTTTAGAGATAGAGGGCGGAGAGCGCGCAGTGTCAACTGTGAATCTCGGTGAATAACCCTGTATAAAGTTATTAAATCATTAAATTATCATTAACAATGAATAATTTGTATTATTTATTAGTTAATACATTATATATAATAACATTTTACACATATATATTATATTCATTTAATAATACTTACCTACTCTGTGTAATTAAAAATTGTATATCTAATTTTATATTAATTTATTGAAAGTAGATTTTAAGTAGTAAATTTCCAAATATCAATAAATAATATAAATATACTGTGTTTAGTTTCAAATGAAATATCTGAATGAATACATGCCAAAAATATACATGTATCTATATGGGTAAAAACTACAAATGTTTCATTAAAAAAAACCGTCTTAAAAATAATTACTCGTATTTATACAATAGTTCACTTTCTGTAAGTGCAGTCATGTTTTTTATTTTTTTAATATATCTACTTGTTATTATTTTATTTTCTGTTTTTTATTTATTATTATTGTGTATTTATGCACTAATATATGATAATGATTGATAGTTAAATACAGTTTAGTTCAGTATAGTTAAAATGAAACCTTTATTATATTAATAGGTTTCGTACTAAATATAATTTAAACAGGTTTAAAAATAGTTATGTTGTGGTTTTATATAATTTAAACAGGGTAAAATAGCTAAGGTAAATTTGATATAAAATTTTGAAACCTAATTTAATGCAAATACTGACAAATCTGAAGGTTTTGCTTTTGACCGATTAATAATATTATTACAATTACTAATATTCAGTTTGGAATGCTTAAAAAATATAAATAGTACGATTTTTTTTTTATTCTACAATCTGTATTGAGTTAATAAATAAAATATTTAACTTCATTTGGATACCTAATGTTCTCGGTCTGTCATCGTATTCTTGATTTAGTGCGTTCATAAACTCTACTCTGTGTAGATGTTGAAGACAATGCCCGGGCTAAAGTATGAAGCGCTGTCTGCCATATCACAGCAATGCGTATATTATACACAATCACTATTACATTACAAATAAAGATAATATGTTTTATAGCTGAACTAATATGTTGTAGGTACCTCCCTATCTATTGATCGGTAACATAATTACGGATTAGAAACCTTCAAAGCGCAATATACACGAAACCATTGAAGTAAAATTACAGTTTGCTCTGTGGTCCGATTGGAAACACTTCGGAGAACTCAGATATCCTCTAAAACCCTTTAACAGCGACGCTTCAATAAATTTAAAATACATAAAATTGTCTGAAAACTATTATGCTATATAAATATCGATAGATCAGAGGTTCTTTCATAATTCCATTGATTCAATCCTTTCATAAAGATTTATTTAGATATTTTTTATTAGAATCGTCCTCGTATATCATAATGTATATCAACGTATACAACTATTCGAACAACTCGATCTACCAATGAAATAAATAACAGAAATAAATTATACCGCAATACGCTATTTCGCAATTATATAACCAAACTAGTTTGACCCTGATTAAAATTCCAAATTACTAAATAATTCAGTACTGCTGTTTCGCCAAAAAAACAGAGAAGGCTTATCGCTTTGATCAAGCACTGCTACAGATTAAGGCAGTTCAAAGCACTTTAAACGGCAAGGGGATCCCGTAAATGAAACAGGGTCATACAACATTTCATTCAATCGAATTGAGCCCGAATTCAGGGAGGAGGCGAAAGTGTATACGGTATATGTCTAAACGGTAATTAATTATTTTCTGTTATGCCCGTATATTTTAAGAACAAATGGGTATTCTATAAATTGTAATTATGTATGTTTTAGAGGAGCAACTAAAATTATTTCAAAGTAGTTCTGAAGTTCTGTTACACATCAACATTTTCAAATTCAGAACACTGATCGGAAAAAATATTGTAGAATGCAAAATAAAATATTTTCAAATGTTCTACGGTTATATAAATGATAAATCTCTGCAGCTCCCCTATATTAGTGGAGTGGACTCAGAAAGAAGATCGTGGCAATATTGTTATGTCTCTGCGGTCATGCGCGGAAGTGGAATATTAAAATTCTGCAAATCTTGAAAATCACGCTCTCGTTTGTGTATCGTAAGTACTACATCTATTCAACTCCTCCCATTGATAAATAAAACAGATATGTGAAAGAATTTTCGAAATCGGTTAACACGTTATTGACATATCGATAAGCCAGACAGGCAGACAGGAGGACATACAGGTTGTGTTTCTTTCACTTTTCTAGTTGAAGTTGTTCTAAAACGTGGGAAAAATTGATTTTGAGGTAAATCTATTTAGATTTTTTTTTGTAAATGCAAGTCGCTTCGCGCCAGCATTGTGTGAGAGTAACGACGCTTAGATTGGTGACGTAAATGGCCGTTCACAAGGTTTAGCCGCATGCGTTTAAAAAAATCAGCGCGTTCCGTGCGGGATGTGAATCAGTTTTTCGGAACGTTTCGTAGAAGATGGACTTCAATCAGTGTAAATAAATAATTCCACGTCCATCTTATCCACCGTGCGCAGCAAAGAACACGAGTAAACACATCCAAGCAATGGTCTCGAACGTCAAAATGAGTAATCGGTATAGTTGCCATGTAAAGTCAGTATATTTGGACCAAAAAATATTGGTATACATGTGAAAAAAATATTAATCATATCTCTTTATTAAACATAATCAGACATCAAAAATTATAAAATAAACATCAAGAATCCTCTTAATTAAACATCAGGAATTATTAATCATTATTAAAACTAATAACAGTTAGTTGAGCATGCATCATAAAAATTAAGTACCTACACTATTTACATCAACAATCCATAATGAAAACGAATTAAAAATAACATACTAAGTATTAGTTGATATAACCAATGAAATCGACAACATAAATATACTAGTATTTTTTACAATCTTTAGTACTAGTATTTTTTACAATCTTTAGGATAGTACCTACCAATATTTTTTAGCCATAGAAGTAGTCATTTTGTGAACTAATATCGAAGAATCAACAATTGGCGTCATTATATAGATTTTTGTATGTAACAGAACAGTTATTGATTCAGTAGACAACCTATTTCGCTGTTTTATTAATATGAAATTAATATGCGAGAATATGCGCTCAACATTAGCGGATAAATAAAATAGTAAAGATGAAAAAAGACAACAAAGGACACATTTGGGTGTCATCGCCATGCTTCAGTAAACTGATATTATCCCAAAAGAGTTCTATTACATTAGGAATTGCTTCATTTCTTCACAATTTCTCAAAACAAGCCATTCTATAACAATTTGTTGGAAATCAATATTGGGAGTCTAATAACGGAAATTATCGAAGCAGTTTTGACACTTTTAACATTCGTTTGGTGAATTACGTCTAAAACTTTTATTGGAATATTTTTCAACGAAAACCGTGCAGTTATTTGCTTGCATGTTTCGATAGAAATCGTAGAAAAATCGTTCCATTTCGGTATTTCGGTATTTCGCCATATCGGTAGAAATTCTGAAAAATCCGTAGCTTCGAGTCCACTGTGTCCAAGCGATTGCAGACACTGCTCGTCTCCGGCTTCCTCGTCCCACCACCTGCCATAAATTTCTTTTCAACGGGTTTCAGTGACTAGCCACGGCAGCAAAATAAACGAATCGGGTTTTTAACCGTATTCGGTTTTACCGTGTAGTGGGAATACACGCATTAGTTTGCATACGCCACTGTAAACCACACCAGAAAAACATTTCGATAAACCGCATCGTGTGAGCATTTCGCAATATCACCAAACCTCCTCTGACCCCGATTAAACTCAAGGTTGCTAAATAATTCAGGAGTGCTATTTGGAAATATTTAAGTGAAAACTTATATGTACGCTTTGATCAAGCCATGCTCCGGGTTAAAGCAGTTAAACGGCTCTAAACTACATGGGGACACCGGTAAAGGAAACAGGGCCATACAAGATTTAATGCATTCAATTCGGGCTCTAAGAGCCCGAATTCGGGGAGGAGACGAAAGAGTAAACGTCTAAACGATAATTAATTATATTATGAAATATATGGGTATGTTATTTTAGCGAGTCTTTCCTTCATCGAATCCTTCGGTTCGTCAAATGAAATCCGCTTTTTTAACGATTCTGCGTTCTTTATTACACGACTTCCCAACAAAAAAAGGAGTGTAATGTGTTCAGGATTCGTCTATGTATGTTTTCCGTTTCTTTATTCCACTATAAATTCTAAGCCCTTGCACCGATTTAGAAAAACGTAGTCTTGTTAGAACCGTTATGTCACCCCGAGTGGCATACCTTAACGGTCAACATATCAAGTAAATAGTTGTCTAAATATCCAAATCGACAAATTTCAATAAATTAACATAAATATATCGTGTTTAGTGTCAAATTAAAGGTCTGATTAAATACATTTCGAAAATATATATGTATCTATATGGATAAATACATAAACCTCAAATGTTTCATAACAAACCGTAGAAAAAAATAATAAACTTGCAGTAGTTCAGTTTTTGTAACGGCAGTCGTGTTTTTATTCCTTTTGATATATTTTCTTGTTCTAAGCCTATAATAAAATTAGTCTGACTTTTTCTATGCTAAGATGCTGTGTTGCGAGTTATATGTGTACCTATGGCTATTCTAATGAAATGGCCTCAAAAAAAAAATGTATGTGCCGAAGTCTTCTTCTTCTTTTAAAGCCAAAATTGATTCCTGGCTAAAATATGACGCCCGGCAAAATATCCACAAATTAATATACCGAGACAATTATCCCTGACATTTCTTATTATTATTATTATTTTCTTTGACTTTTTTTATTTTTATTTATTACTATTACTTATTCATAAATTTTGGTGACTATTGTTTGATATCATTTGACATTTTATTTTATTAACACGATTATTTATTTTTGTGTTTTATTTCCTATTGTGATTATTAGTTAGTGATTATTAGTTATAATTTGTAATGGTGACGGGAATATATATATTTCTTTTCCTTTTTATTTTTTTTTATTCATTACCGAATATATGTGATATAAAAACTAGAGAGCTAGCTGCCCTGGAACAAGTCCTGGCACTTAGTTGGGCAGCAGCAGTATTTAAATGCTAATGCTCATATCGGCCGTGTTTAATTTTAATTTTAATTTTAAATATTTATATATATATATATATTTTATTGATATGATTATTAGTGATACTTGTGCACTTGTAAATAAATTGTTAAAAAAAAAAATAAAAATAATAAAAAAAAATGATGTTCAGTTTTTTTTTCTTGGTAATGAGGTGCCTGCTGGTTGCCACGGTAACCTATATCGTCACGTTTTTCTTGTTGTGAAGTCCCTGGAATAGTTGCTACAGTAAGTTGTACTATCTCATTCATGCAGTATATTTAGTGTCTGTTTCTATCACTCTAAATGCTAGTGCGCTAAATAATTTATTCGGTCGCATTGTTGGGGAGCCCTCGACTTTAGTCGGTATTTCTTACGTTTGGTTTTATAACAATACCGCAAGAGATCACCGATTCTAAGCATCGGTTTTGCTTAGGTATGTTTGTAGCCATACTTCTTGCTTGATATTGCGTTGTCTCGCTCACGTGTTGGGTCTTCTTGCAGCTATACCAGGCGGTATAGCCTTTTAAAGTAGTGTGTAAGTTTTCGTAAGAATTGTTTGTAAGAATAAAAAATGACGTAAGTTATTTCTTACGTCATTTTTTTCTAAATTCCACTTAGGACAATATTTAAATACACATTATTTGTGAACTGGCCATGAACTCCATTTTAACTATTTAAACGTGTATATGTTTATACTTTGAAATATAACTGACGAGGAATATGGCATTACATACTCTAAATACCCACCTCTGCGGTACGGTACGTAGGTGCGTCATAGATAATTATCGAATAAATCGGCCTCCTTGGGCGCGGATTTTGGGCGGAAGAGGCGCAGCCCTGAGCAGCTGGGGACGGCGCGGCGGCGGCGGTTCTAGTTGGTTGGACGAGCGGCGCGGCGCGCGCTGCCGATCGATAGGGCGGCAGAAGCCGGCCAGGAATCCCCAACTGGAACTTCGCGCGCCTTCCGCCCAGACATGCCCAGGCTGCGCTGCCTGAGCGGGCGCCCAGGCCATCGACCTCCTCGCAAATATAAACAAACCTGACCTCAGCCCCATTACGCCGCACAAAGACATTTAAATCAAGAAGTTTTTATTCAAAGTAACTACATTGCGTACATCACATGCTTAAAGTCAAGAGACAATACTAGTATGTATATTATATTTTATAAGACTTCAGTCCGTTTTTAGCTTATAAGGTTTTATACTGCAAAGGTTCACATTTATTTATTTAAGAATTAATTACTATTAAACATTGTTTTTGCTTATAAAAATAACAGGAACCGAAAGGCAAAACCTTAATCTTTTGCTTATTGATTATGTCACCTAACTGGGACTAGGCCGTTCTATGACTCTAATTTTACAATATAGGACTCTAAATACAAGACTCAATTTTTCATTAAATTATGTAAAAGTTTTATTAAAATGCTGATAAAACTAAATTGCCCTAAAATATGGTCCTAAAGAAAAAAAAACAATCAAATAGAGTGTGAGAAACAGAATTGACCTCAAACTAAAGTAAAGAGAAAGATAAAGCAATAATTTAAAAAATTAGAAGTCAATAATATTTAATATATGTTAAGAAATATGAAATTTAATATAAAATATCTAGTCAAAAAAAAGTACAATTCATTGTCAAAACAATATATAACGTTACTTGGGTTTATATAATGTCACTATTGTTACAATTTGTTGGTAATTTTTTTATATATTTTGTTTACTTATAAAACAAATTTAAAGATACGGTTTTTCTTCCTTGGGCCTATGCGAATTGTATATCATTTTTTACGATTCGTTAGGGAACATAGAGCTATGTTCAACGAAACTCAAACCATTGTTTTTTTATTATACGGGTTCTATGAAATCCAATGGAAAAAACGTCAAAGTAAACCAGTTAGCCCTTTTTCTATTACATATATTGTTAATATATAATTCATTTTTTCAATTCCCTCTAACAATAACAAGACAGAATAGATAGAGTGAGAAAATAAAACAGAAAAAGCTAAAACGACTGTCTTCGTAGAATTAATAATATAGCGAAGCTAGCCTGAAAAATAAATTGAAGGAGAGGAAAGAAGTAAAAGCTGAGTTATATTTCTTTATATTTTGGCGGTCTTTGACTATATTAAACATCTTTAGACTTTACGGGAATACATTATATTTGCTAAAATAATTTGGCAAGCACTGGAAGAATATTAATTTACTTGAAAACTTCAAGCAGTGTCTCTCTAGCTAGGACCTAGTCCATATTTCGAACAAATAGCCCTTTTTTGCTGCAGGGAGATGGTTTGAACAATAGCGGGCCTACCCCCAAAACAGAATGCCGTAAGAAAATCGAGCCATTGCCACATCAGCTGGTTGCTTGTTTTATTTTTACAGCAAAAGCTGCAATAATCGCGAGTTCTCCACCATTGTTTACTGTTCTTGTCTGCCCATATTGGCTTTAACTGTCATACCGTAAGAAATTGTATTGGATAACACCGGCAGAGGACCTTATTTGACAATAATTTAGTTTTCAATTATTCCACGATATTACCCATCATTATGCCATGATTTCTACACATAAAAATATTGAAACAAAATAACAAACGACAGAACAACTTACTTTGGAAAGGAATAAAATTGTTTTAATTTCAAATTCATTTGAATGGGCAACTCTGACAAACAAAGTTAATATTTCAGAGCTGTTAGTGGGAAATAGATAATAACGTAGGTACGGACATAGCAATTAGAGCTAGCTTACTAAATTCAACTAAATATTACGTCGACCAAGTAACGAATCTTAGAATGAGTTTGGCTCACTTTGAAAGCAACCCGTATTCTGAAATTATCCACATTTGGCCGGTTGCTCCTGATTTTATGTCATTATTTGTTTATCCCTAAGGATCAAATATCGGTAACCCGAGCCGAGACCAAAATTTCTGATACATCTGAGAGAAATTAACATTACATTCACGGCCAAAACGAATTCAACCCACCGACGATGAAAAGGAAATATCGTTGGTCTGATTTCTTTTAGTTCTCATGATATATGTATATATGTGTGTGTGTACATGTATATATATGTATATATATATATATATATATATATATATATATATATATATATATATATATATATATATATATATTTATATATATATATATATATATATATATATATATATATATATATATATATATATATATATATATATATATATATATATATATATATATATATATATATATCTATATATATATATATGTATATATATATATATATATATATATATATATATATATATATATATATATATATATATATATATATATATATATATATATATATATATATATATATATATATATATATATATATATATATATATATATATATATATATATATATATATATATATATATATATATATATATATATATATATATATATATATATATATATATATATATATATATATATATATATATATATATATATATATATATATATATATATATATATATATATATATATATATATATATATATGTATATATATATATATATATATATATATATATATGTATATATATATATATATATATATATATATATATATATATATATATATATATATATATATATATATATATATATATATATATATATATATATATATATATATATATATATATATATATATATATATATATATATATATATATATGTGTATATATATATATATATATATATATATATATATATATATATATATATATATATATATATATATATATATATATATATATATATATATATATATATATATATATATATATATATATATATATATATGAAATCTTGCGACATTACTTTGAAAATCATGGTAATGTTGCAGAATGTGTGCGAAAATTGCGTACGGATTTTGGAAGAAGAGAAGCACCGTCAGCTCCGTATGTTCGTTACCTTGTGAAAAAAGTGAAAGAAACTGGCATCCTCATCGATAAACCAACGCGTGAAAAGCCAAAAACAGTGCGTACACACGAGAATATTGCTGCTGTGGCCGAAAGTGTGCGTGAATCAACATCAGTTCACCGTCGTTCTCAACAATTGGACATTTCGCAGACATCATTGAGACGAATTTTGCGTAAAGACCTTGGTATGACGCCGTACAAAGTCCAATTGGTTCAGGAGTTGAAGCCAACTGACCATCCAATGCGTTTTCGCTTCGCTAAGTGGGCCTGCGATCGACTTGCAGAAGATGCGGATTTTGCCAAAAAAATTATCTTTTCAGATGAAGCTCATTTCCATCTTGGCGGGTATGTAAACAAGCAGAATTGTCGCATTTGGGGCACAGAAAACCCACACCCATTCATTGAAAAGCCGGTGCACCCAAAACGAGTCACTGTTTGGTGCGGATTTTGGTCCAGAGGCATAATTGGGCCATTTTTCTTCGAAAATGAGCAAGGAGTGGCCGTTACCGTCAATGGCGATCGTTATCGGGCCATGTTGAACGAATTTTTGTTCACAGAAATTGAAGAGGAGGATATTGGCAATATTTGGTTTCAACAGGACGGCGCTACGTGCCACACAGCCAACGCTACACTTGATGTTTTGCGCCCTGTTTTTGAAAATCGCATTATCAGCCGCAGAGCTGATGTCGTTTGGCCACCTCGGAGCTGCGATTTGACACCGTTGGACTACTTTTTGTGGGGTGCCGTCAAAGATAAGTGCTACGCCGACAAACCAGAGACAATTGACGCTTTAAAGGACAATATTCGTGAAGCCATTGGTGAAATACAGCTGCACACAATCGATAATGTACTTAAAAATTGGACCCATCGTGTAGGCTACTGCATGGCCAGCCGAGGCAGCCATTTGAATGAAATTATTTTCCATCATTAACCGGAGGGATTGTACTTTCAAATAAAAAAAGAAATTTGAAAAAATATTTAGTAGTTTTTTTTTATAGCATTTAAAAAAAAAAGTTATTTGGCGGACCCTTTATATATATATATATATATATATATATATATATATATATATATATATATATATATATATATATATATATATATATATATATATATATATATATATATATATATATATATATATATATATATATATATATATATATATATATATATATATATATATATATATATATTTATATATATATCTTAATATATATAAATTACGTGTCACGTTGTTTGTCCGCGATGGACTCCTAAACTACTTAACCGATTTGAATCAAATTTGCACACAATGTGCAGTTTGATCCAACTTGAAAGATATGATAGCTTACGTCTTAATTTATAGTCGCGATATTATTTTATTGCAATGTCTATTATTTGACATTCGCAATTATCTGTTAGTTCCAAACGATTTTAACAGATGGCGTTATCTATTGAGTAATCCATAGATGGCGCTGCTATGACCTACAAACGTCATAGTCGGGCAAGCGTTATTCTAAATTCAAAATATTGTGAAGGTAATACAGTGAAATTATTCCTGCTTTTTAATTATTTGTGCTTCATTGTTCAAAACTCTTTAATTAAAATATATACATGTAGGTAAGTATTATCACATAGTTATAAAAGTGGAATAACTGCAGTATAGGAACCTCTCTCCATTTTTTTTCATTTTAATGCTAAATCTGGAAGAAAATTGTGTCGGTCGCTATAAATAAGCGAGATAGGCATTCAAAGTTTAAATTTTAAAAACAGGCCAAAATAAAAAATTAAGTAATTCACCACGCTATATTCGCCACGCTGATTCCTAATCTTCCATAATCTTTATTCGATCTCAATAAATAAGAGAGATATAGGCGTTCAAAATGTTCATTGCAATGTCAAGAAATTTGCGGTCATTTTGTTTGTACGTACCGTGGCCGACACATTCGGGTCCCATCAAACTTGCAGAAGGCAGATTTGTAGACGGCAATCTTGCAGACGGCATTCTTGCAGGCGGCAGTTTTGCAGAA
>OX155951.1:26206256-26238724 GCA_944548615.1 Micropterix aruncella | reverse complement strand
GTCGCTTCCACCCCCGCTCAGGTACTACCACCTAAAGCGGTCTCACAACTCGCGGCGTCTGTCAATCGAGGGCCATCGTCAAAACACAGGTCTGCCCACTCGGGCTGTGCTCGACCTGATTTGGAAACGCCTCGTCAATTAAAACAGAACGCCTTCAAAGATAGATCAGTGTTTTAGACACTTCCATTAGGCTGCAGTTCGGAAGTCCGCGGCATCCTCAGACGAATGAGGCTACGAGAACACCTCTGGAGTGCAAGAGATCGGTGGCAGCAGATAATTTTAACGAATAACTAAGTGTGAGTACCAAATCAAAATATTACGCATTTGCTATTTTTAGAAACCAATCTAAAAAAATGACTTTGACGAAAAACAGTTAATTCATTCAATATTAGATATGGAAGATTAAATACATTTCTATTTTAGTATTGTTTCATATTTGAGGGGTATTTATAAAATTATGCAGGATACTCAATCAGATTCATTCTGATATCACATCCTAAGTTATTCGAGCTTGTAGATTTATAGTCATTAATAATTCCATAGTTTAGGTCTTAATTTAATCTATCCATTTTATTGCAACTTCTATAGTATAACGAGTATATAAGGCAATTTTAAACTCATAAAAAATTGTATATGTGGTCTACAATTAATGATCTCCATCTTTTTCTCTAAGAACTTTCTTCTAAATAAAATATTAAAATGTTAAAAGGCAAAGTTTGTCAAAAACGTAAGATTTGGTTCTAAACGATGTGACCTTGCCAGGCGAATATATCTATAAAAGTTATAATGACTTTGTACAAAATTTTGTCAGTTTCAACTCTACCATTTGCATACTTATGGTACAGGTTATTATTTTCAGGAAAATGGAAAATACAAAAAATGGGGACGTTTTTTAGGCACCCTGTAACTAACGCGCATTTTCGTTTGAGTCTATAGTTAAAACCGTAGAGAACCTTCCCCTTACCCGCGTATCAAGTGGTTTTCCTTCTACAGAAACGTCGACCTTAATTGGTTTCCTTAATAAACCAGCTATAAAGAGAAATATTTTTCAATAAAGAGTTATTAAAAATTTAAATCAAGAGACTGATATGCTCAAATTTAACATTAACAATAAAACAGTCCTTACTGAAATAAGGGTATTTTTTTGAAAAATATATTATTTATTTTGTTCTGGCCATTCGAGGCCTAACTAAATTCAATAGAATCAGTTGAATCTATACAAAAAATTGTAACAATTTTTATTCTCATATTCAAGAATGTTTTGCATTCCACTATATAGTAATACAACAATATCTTATCAAGCAAATGGCGTGGAGTCATGATGACCTTTTTACCGTGTTCATAAAAACAGTTTTTGATAGTCAAAACTTCGCCCCAGAATTACTTCATTTTAACATTAATTCGTAAAGAGTGCATTCTTGAATAAAATTTTCCTGTCAATCTCCTAATCCCATAAGTTTGTCAATCTCCTAATCTCGAATACACCAGCCTTAAAAAGTCCTCATTAATCTAATTAACTATGTCATTTACCTTCGTTATACGGCCGAAAGAAGGACGAAGAGAAGTATGAAAATGTTTCCGGTCGACTGAAACACAATTATGTTTTTAGCAAAGGAACTTCGCCAGTAATAAAGATGTTCCGGGCGGACGGAGGTTGAATTTACAAAATTAATTATCAGTTATGAGGCATGACCCTGGAAGCAATCTATTTCTCCTATTATTCTTTTTTTAAGGTCATTAAAAAGACAATGATTTTGGTGATTTACTCTCTCTATATTGGAATTTATATAGGTCCACTAAATTTAGACATTTTATAAAACAGTTACGTAAACTTATATGTCAACCATCTTCTTATATTCATGTCGTAAAATTCTAAGACATTCTGACAAAAATGTCTATATTTTTTAAGGCGTAGGTATATGCATATATCAGAAGCGTAGCGATGTGGTATGAAGCGTAGAGCCGCTATATCTATATCTGCTTCGAAAATAATGTATTCAAAATTGTACTGAATATTAATGAACTCACTACTCAAGAACTGCTTATTTAATTTCGTTCTAGCCGTCACTGCATTAATGAGTTATTCTACTGAATTACGCATGTACAACCAAATCTTTACTTCTGTATACTCATACTCTTTTTCCGCCCAATAATGAATGATATATTGTATGTGTTATAGCTATATATACAGATATATAAACTGTGAAAGCTGCCAATCTAGATATAGTAAATCTGTAGCATTACATTTACTGCTAGAACGAGATGGATCAGAGATGAACAAAACATATTATTGTCGCCATTGATGTAAACATATCAGTTGGATCTTTCTATTAAAAATATTACACAACTGACGTACTTCAGACTGCTAAAAATCATAGATCAAATTAAGATATTTCTGTTACATTATGTGTGATTTTGTTTATTTATATAAATATAATATTATAGATTTCTTAGGATAATTAAAATAAATTGTCTACCTTGGAACAGGCGGCGGTTAGGTTAAGACTTTTGTAAATTGAATTTACATTCAATTTACAAAAGTCTGAGTACTCATAATTTGAACTCAATAAATAAATAAATAAATAAATAAAAATAAGGCACCATGATATGACCGTATATAACTAACTAGTACAATTCTGAAAGAATCGTATAATTGGGCAACCAGTTTAGCGCACATGCGCAGGATGTCTCAGATATCACTGGGAAAGAAACTTTTTCGCTCCAAACCAATCTGGTCCTATGACATGCGATTCTGAAGCACTGATTCACACTGAAACATAGAGATAATGCAGCATTTCCAGCCAAAACTACTATTTATAGTAATGTGGTGGCATACCGATCGACTTCAACCATTGGGCCTCACCGAACCGGTTCATTCGACTATTTATTGAACCACCGGCATCCGAATTCCGTACTTAGAGTCTGTCGATGGCTGTGGTTTCGTCGGCGGAATCTAATTTAATAAAAATGGAAATTAAACGGTTGAGCCCGAAATAGATTAAACGGTTGATCTTGCAGGCTCGGCGCATCGTTTCCAGGCGTAAACTGGCTGCGAACTATTTCGACGATGGCTGTCGGGTATGTCAAAGAACAACGTATTTAAAATCCCTCCGATAAATCATTATTAACACCAGATGGATTTTTTTCTTCGGGCCGTAAATCCAAAACCTCATCGTCTCGAAGCTCAGAGTTCTCGGAGCGTTCAGCCTTCCTCCAAAGACCGTAGGATAAAATGCATCAACTCACCTATGTTGATAAGTCTTGGTGCGGGTCAGGCGTCCCTCGGATGATGGTCCGCTCGCGGATCGTTGTTTTTTGGAGCCAATCGGGGTCGTCGGGTTTCTCTTCGGCCGAGACGTCATTTCGTCCTTAGGGCCACTTACAAATCGCCCCACAGTACTTCTCTTGTACGCAAATATAACCACTGATTTCACTAAATGAAATATAATAACTTTGTTTTGTTTTTATTTTTCTCTATATTCACAATATATAAAGCTTACACTACACTTAAAACTATGTTTTTTATTACATTTTTGGGCAATTATTAGTTGACCGCTATATATTATAAATAATATTTTGATTGTATCAAACGCAAGTTTCAAAGTTGATCAACCGCACTGTGCAATGTTTTTACACAACTGCAAACAAAAGGAGAGTGTTCAGGGTTCGTCTATATATGTTTTCCTTTTTTATTCTACCATAACTTCTAAATGCTTAAACCCACTTAAAAGTGGGTGGTATTGTTAGAATTGTTATGTCTTCCCGAGTGCCATATGGTACATTAACTATCCAAATATCAAGTGAGTATGTTGTCTAAATGTCCAAATGTCAAAATGTCAAGTACTTAATATAAATATATCGTGCTTAGCGTCAAATGAAAGGTCTCATTGATAGATAAATCCATAGATTACGAATGTTTCATAAAAAAACCTTAATAAAAGTAATTATAAATACAGTAGTACACTTTCTGTATCGGCAGTCATGTTTTTTATTATTTTTAGTATATTTCCTTGTTATTAGAAACGTCCAACTGATATGTTTACATCTGTGGCGACAACATTATGTTTTGTTCTTCTTTCTAGCAGTAAATGTAATGCCCTAGATTTACAATATATAGATTTGCAGCTTCCACCTTGTATATATCTATCTATGTAGGTATAACACACACAATTTATATTTCATAATTGGGCGGAAAAAGAGTAAGAGTAGGTATACATAAGTAAAGACGCGGTTGTATATACGTAATTCAGGAGAATAGCTTATTAATGCAGTGACGACTACAACGAAATTGATTAGGCAGTTCTCGAGTAGTGAGTTCATTAATATTCAGTACAACTTGGAATACATTATTTTCGAAGCAGACATTGATATGGCGGCTCTACGCGTCATCCTACATCTCTACGTTTGCGATATATACATATACCTACGCCATTAAAAATATAGACGGAGTTTCATCTCAAAATTTCTTTCAATTTTACGATAGGAATATAAGAAGGTGATTGACATATAATTTAATGTACCTAACTGTTTTATTAAATTTCTAAATTTAGTAGATATCTTCCAAAATAGAGAGAGTAAATCACCAAAATCAATTAAAAGGAGATTACCTCGAGATTTGGTGCATCAGTGGACAAAATCTGCAATATTCGCAATATATATTCAATAAAATTGATAAATTTTCCTGTGAGACATTACAATAAAACAGGGATTTAAATAAAAGACACCTTTATTATATTAAAGCAATTATATCGCTTTTTTCTTTTTCTTTTCTTTTTTCTTTTTCCTTTTTTTTACCCACAAAGCATATGCCTTTTCGTGGAACCCGCCTTGTTGCCTATTGGCACCATCTTCTAGGTGGGCATTTGTAGCATCACGCAGTCAAACAGGCGGTCACCCATCCCAGTATTGATCGCGCCCGCCGCTGCTTAACTTTGGTAACAACGAGGGGAACCGGTGTCAACGGGGCTGCGGTCGCTTACAGACTGAGTGCACATACGATTCTCACTTCGGCACCATTGCGATATTTAATCTTATTCAACCGACGTTCGTCAAAGATTTAATAAAATCGATTGGACCTAATGAGCTTACTAATACCTAAGTCTTACTTACTCACTTAAATACTTATCATGCATCACAATAGTAGCTACTATAAATATCTATACATATCTCTATCTACATATATATTCACTATACGACGTATCTGTATTTTACATGTGAGTTTTTTAATAGTGTCATCTTTGTAGTAGATGAATCACTACGAGCAATCAAGCAGTTTTTAAGTTTTTTTTGGGAAAACATTTTTTATTTTTTTGTCGGTTATATAATAATAAGAAGCGTTGAGTGCACTGCGCCATCTAACGGTAGTTAGAATATCGCGAAAAACAATATTCGGTACAGTGCGCTCCACGCTTGTCCAAGTTTTATTTAACAGCAATTAAAGAAAAACAAAGCAATATATTTTAACAAAGTTGCTTACTAACTCGTACATATTCGCCCACTACAAGGATGTCACTAATAAAAAACTCTACCTGTATATCTGTATATCCATATACCATTGTCCAACTCCTTCCTAATCAACTCCTCAGTCCTGCCTTTCTCAGCGGCTTTCTATGTTCAGTTTATATTTATTGTGAACTTGGAATTTTTAAACTAAATACCCTAACATTTCTATAAATTGTTACTTACGTGAGTTACGATTATTTGCATTTTTTATTTTGTATAAGTACCTACGCATCATGTCTGCGCTGTATTTTTTCGAAATAAAATAAAATAAAAATAAATTTATAAATTAAATATTGCAAATTTCGAAAGTTTTCTTTCGCCCTTTGGCGCTTCTTTAACATTCGAAATTGAATAGCCTCTAAATTAAGTTTATTCATTCTACCTTACATAGCGATTTTATTATGAAATAAAATCAGATTAATGAAAGATCAATGCAAAATACGGCAAAAGAAAGAGCTCGTCATTATTCACTGGCAGTCTAGACGTTTATGCAATTTCATCGCGCGGAATGGGCTCTAGGTGCTCTGTTTTACGGCTTCGCTTCAAGACCATTTAGAGCTATAGAGACCATTTGAGTCAAGAAGTGCAACTGGCAACTATCCGCCCTCCTCATTTATGAAATGACGTCGTCTACCGTCCGACTCCCTTTGTAAAAGTACCTTATTTCCAACCGAACTTCCCGACATAGTTGTGTTGTGCAACAAATGCTATCAATTTTCAGAGAAAATATTGTAGGATAGTCACCATTGAATTTAAAAAGTATTTTAATTTAACCTCATAATATTACCATCGTTTATTTCCCTGTCTCTATCTGCATATCTGTAATCAAATACATCTCGAAACTCGAATAAAAAAATCAGTACTGAGAATTTTTTAACAGAGGTAGAGCATCATTTATGGGTGGATGATCAAGTATTTTGTCTACCCAATGGGATGAGCAGCCGATT
The DNA here is from genome assembly GCA_944548615.1 of Micropterix aruncella. NCBI lineage: Eukaryota > Metazoa > Arthropoda > Insecta > Lepidoptera > Micropterigidae > Micropterix > Micropterix aruncella. The sequence continues at coordinate 26,232,275 of OX155951.1, read as the reverse complement.
CTACCTATTCTTTGAAGTTTCAATTTGCGTATATCTTCGGCGACGCGACGTCTATTTTAAGCAATTTGTATTCTGCAAATAAGCAGCCTAATGGCACAGACACATAGGTCGCTCGAGTACAAGAGAGAGAGTCTTCAATGGAGGCGAAATCAGTACAGCTTTTACAAGTTAATATATTAAATCGAATAAAAAACACGACTGCCGTTACAAAAGTAAACAAGTTTATTTAGAATTATTTGTATTACAGTTGTATTGTGAAATATTTGTGGTTTATGTGTTTATTCATAAAGATAAATAATATTTTCGAAATGAACTTAAAAAGACCTTTCGTTTTACTCGAAACACGTTATATTTATGGTAATTTATTGACATTTCGAGATTTGGTCATTTAGACAACAATGTGGACTGTTATCGTGAGCTATGATACTCGGGATGACATAAAGATTCTTACAATACCACAAACTTCTAAATCGGTTCTAGCGTTTAGAAGTTATGGTGGAATAAAAAACGGGAAATATACATAGATAAACAATGAACATTTAACACTCTTTTTTTGGTGGGCAGAATATTTACTAAGCCAATGATACTATTCAATAAGCGATTTTGTCAGGAAAGTAGAATGCGTTCATTATTAATTAAATATTAAATATATAGTGCATCATATTAAGTATTGTAATCCCTCAACAGCAGTAAAGAGGTGGAGCTATAGAAAGAGCTGGCTCCTCGGAATGGATAAGCTAGTCGGTGCGATGTTTATCGGGTTTAATTTCAGAACAGAACCTACTCTGTTAGGTTAGATAAGTCCGCTATTTGTGCATAAATTGTCTTTTTTATAAACCAGTGTAATATTCATTACGTTATGTTTTTATAGCACAACAAAGTTATTCTATTCTATTCTATTCTACTCTGTAGCGCTCCGAAATGGGATCCAACTAAGAGCCGGAATGACCCATCGCTAGTAGATCTAAATGATGTGTAGTAATAATAATAAATCGGTTGTGTCACTCTAAGACTTTCACCAGCAAGTAGTCAAGGACTGATTCATAAATAAAATATATGAGCGCCCTCTCTCGGCCGGAAGATGAACCCGGTTGGGTTAAATTGCGACGCTTCAGGCGGCGCGTTTCGATTCTCGGCTAAGGGACGGTTTAGGGCAAGCGCCAACAGACGACGTTAATATTTAACCTTTCTGAAGCCAGCATTCGAGCGCAAAAATAGCGCTCGACCTTTTTTGGTCGATTTTGTATATAAATACTAGATACTATAGAGGCGCAGGCAAACTTTTTTTCGAATCTCGCTCGACAATCTAGAAGAGGCTCCTATACTACAATAATGCCTCGATTTTATCCGCGGTTGGTTTCGAAATCCGAAATGGCGGCCATTTTGAAAGTGAAAATTGTCGGCAAGAACAGTCGTTTATTTTCTACCATTTTCCAGACTAAATAATTCACTTACATATTTCTTGTCGAACGCTTCGAAAATCCCTTCGATGCCATCCGTAAAGAACTTGGCGTGGGAAACTCTATAGTATATAGATATATAGATGTAAATCCTAAATACTCTAGAGGCCAGCCGAAACGGCTTCGTGCGGATCTGTCAACCACCGCAAAAGGCGATCGGTCGATTAAAATGTTTGGCGGTATTTAAATATTTTTAGTGTAACTTGTATGAGATATTCCAACCAAAATTTCACAATGTGATTTCGGCCTAAAACGCTGCTATGTACCAAATTTCAAGTCTATAAATCCAATATTTCGAGACTTATATGTGACTAGTGCGCCGCCTGGTGGACTGATTTCAACCACAATCGTTTGAACTCTTGCTATGATCAAATGATGCCTGCATACCAAGTTTCAGCTCAATCGGATTAAGCGTTTGGAATCTGGAAATGGTCCTAATCTCAGGGGGGGGGGAGGGGGGGGAGGCAAAATAGATATTTCCGTCCATATCAATTTTTTTTTAGCGCGTTTACAATACTTTCTTTCCTTGTCGGTTGTTGGGCCGGAAAACCATAAATAATTATAATAACGGTTTTGTTATTTTAATCAACTCGACTAGCTTATTGCGGTGAAGCAATATCTTTCAGCTAACCTTAATCTAATTTGAGAACGTCGTTTACGATAAAATGAGATAAAACTACTATTAACACAATTTACGATGTTGTAATATTTATGGTATCCTCCGTTCGGTAATAATTCCCCTATAAAATATTTTCTACGGCCTATAATATACGAAGTAATAGCAAGATTGTGACAGTACGAAAAATCTATTTTGAGACTTTAGTGGATCGTTTCCAAAAGAGTGATTTATTTAAAAAAAAAGGCTCTAACCTAACCTAAGCTAACCTAATTCAACCTAACCTACCCATATAGCCATATCAGCTGAATGCGTCTCATTTAGCAGCGTCTGTTCATAGCCTGGATTAAGATAGAGTATTAATACGTTCGTACACCTATATAAGTTAAGCCCTTATCTCTTCCTATTATACCAATAATAGCGTTATACTTTCTCGTAAAAATCTCATTAAGACGATACTTCCTCGCCCACATATTCGAGACCTAGACCATTGGATCAGCGGCATCGTAAAAAGCAGCCTAGTGAATGAACTAATAACCTAATTATTTCCTCCTTTTCTGTAACGCAAAATAGGTCGATTGATTTTTTACAAGCTTTTATTTACCTTGTTATGTTTGTCAGTATGTTAGTTTGTATAGGTAAAATAATGCAAGCAGAATTAGAACCACGTCCTCTTACCCTATGAAATTTTATGGTGAAAATGACCTGATTCTGCACCCAAGATTGGCTCCCGACGAGGAGTCTCCCTCAACGATCGACAGCACAGACAGGAATTGTATACGCATTCAATTATGATAGCCCGTTATAAGTTTCAACATGACATGGCTACTGAGCTAGGGTTGGCTCCCGCGAGGGGACTCCTCAACGGTCAACAGCACAGACACGGAATTTTGTATACCCATTCAATTATTATAGCCGGTTAGGGGCCGTCCACATATTACGTAATCACCGAGGGGGGAGGGGGGGGGGGGGTTGTCACTTAATTTTTTTGGTCTAAACCTGCACGGAAATAGCGCAGTTCCGCGACGAAGATACCCCTTCGCACGATGTGCGTAGATAGTTCACGAGCTCGTCTGCGATTGAGTCGTCCGGGCCTGTTCCTGCGTGAAAGCCGGTGGCCGCCCTATGTGGCGGCGGCACGGCTGCAACTTCAAACTAAAGCGCCGCTGCACGCTCCAACTCCATCGCGGAAAGATTAACTTGGTCGTATTGCGCATCAACTACGGCGGATTTACAAATGGAGTTTCTCAGCACATACGCCAAGCGCAGGGCCGGGCCGACGAGGAGTGGAGGCAGTTTAAAAAGAAATACAAAAAAGTGCAGAAGGAAGGATCAGAGTTATGACTCATTGTGGAAGAGTCTACAAACACTTTACAAACGCTGGGTTCACGATTTTTCACATTTTCCGCAAATTCGGTTAATTACTTAATATTAGGAGGAGGGGGGGGGGGGATCAGGCCGCTGATTACGTCTGTTGACATGGGGGGGAAGGGGGGGGTCGAAAAATCCCTAAAACGTGATTACGTAATATGTGGATGGCCCCCTTTTAAGTTTCACCATGACATGGCTGCTGCGCCCAGGGTTGGCTCCCGACGAGGCGACTCCTCAACGGTCCCCAGCACAGACACGAAATTTTGTATACGCATTCAATTATGATAGCCCGTTCTAAGTCATGGGTGCTACTGCCCTAGGATTGGCTCGGGACAGAGCATTTTAATAAAAGCTTGTTTTTATAAATGTGTTTTTTACTATTATCTTATCTTCGGCTGTCGATGTTGCCCAAAACCAGTGCATAAATAAAACGCTTCAAAGCTAGTAATGATACTTCGCTTCACAAGCTTTCCAGTAATCTTGTTTGTATTTTTGTTTGAGCATTGATTTATATAGCAGCGAGATTCGACTTACAAAATAGCAACGACTGATTTCCAACTATTGGTTCTTCAGGAAAAAAAATAAACTCCGACATGTACGGCTGGTAAATATTAAGGATATTGATGCATACATATATATAAACCTAACGTCTGCTGCGGCAGCCATGCCACGAAAATAGGCCAGATGGCTTCTTCGTGAAAGGCCGCTAGTCAGACAGCAGTTCACAGTCTCGCGATTAACATCGGTTCGTCATGTTTCCTTACTATTCTATGACATAAAATATGTTTGTGTATCGAAATTGCAAGAATGCTTTCTAGCCAGCCAGGCACGTATCCTGACTTCAATTTCGGGGAGGGACATTCACAAAAATAACGCTCGCGGTAACATTCATTAAAATAACCCACCAAACTTGAATTTTCCCATACAATAAAACAAAAATACTTAAACAGGTAAATCTTAACTACCCCCCCCCCCCTCGAATACGTGCCTGACACTAGATACATAGGTCACGGATTATCCCTGATTCTCCCTTCTGTACCCCCCCCCCTCCCCTTGTATACGTCATTTTAGCCAGCAGCCAAAAGCAGAATTACATAATTGTACATTTCTCAAGTAGGTTGTAATATTATAACATGTTTTTCTACAATGATTCATTGGTATGTATTTTTTACGCGCGTTAGTGGATCATAATTTCCAGAGTAGCCAGTTTTTTATGTTTGAATTATAGAGATTGACGTTATAACGTATGTTTATTTATTTACAGTAAAAGGCACTCAAACAAGACTCTAACAATTACTTTAATTATTACTAATATTTTTACATAATTTCTTATTAGAGGATAATATTCTCTATACTTGGCATGCTATATTAATTACTCATGTGCCCTTTATCTGAAGATTCCAAAAAAAGTAAAAATAAAAAACTATTGTAACTAAAATTACTGGAATCAGTTATCATTATATAAAAAAACGAAAAATGTATATTTTTTTACATAGTGATTAACTAAAATAACGAAAATTTACTAAAAATAAAATATAGATTTAGTAGGCTTTAAAATTATAGCAAAAAATTAAAAAGAGATCCCTAATAATTATTATAAAAATAAAAGTAATTTGAGAATAAAAATATTTAAAAAAATAATAATTAATTTAATATTGTCCTAAAATTATACTTATATAAAAATAAAAACAAAATGTAAATTATCAATCTAATCAATAGAAGGTATACATTATCAATACGCTTTAAGGTTTTTACGCATTGCCTCCGAACCTATAATAAGGAACTTGCAAATAAAAAAAATATCAAATTTAGGTTTGTTTATGAATACCTAATAACATACACTACCTACATATATAAGCACCGAGTATATATATTTTTTAATTTTAATTTTAAACCAGTTTATAGGAATTCCTACACTTGGTTATGTCAAAAACTAACAAAAAAAAAACAAGCATTTTATTTAAATATGTACCTTTTAAGGTATAACGTATGAACGTCGGTATTGCAAGGTATGACCCTGAACATCCAAGCACAGATTTTGTAGGTTATATAGAGGAAACAAAAATTTCCAATATTTTCAACCAAATTTTTTACATTATTTCGTAGAATTTTTATGTGGACAATAGTACTAATAATCAAACAAATATTGAATTATTTCACAAATTATCATACGGGAAGAATTTAAAGAAAAAACACAAAGACAAAGAAATCAGTAATAATAATAATAGTCAATAGCCAATAGTTAGAAGAAAAAAAAGCAATTGTAAAATAGTCAATAATAGAAAGAATAAGGAATAATAATAGTCAAGTAGGTCAATAGAGCTGCGAAAAATTGTTATTGTCGAAATCCTCAATGATATAAATAGGGTTTTTAATCAAAATACCCTGTACCTTTTTCTTAAAGTGAACCTCCCCAAGGCCCCTGATGTGTAATGGCAGTTTGCTGTAGAATAAGTAGGTAAGAATGGCAGAGAAAGCTATTCCGAACTTTACTCAGTCGCACCTTAAAATGTAGTGGAAGTGTGATGTAATCTAACTTTCCGATCCATGTATGCATATGCTCTGGTGTCGCATATCATTTTCATATAAATTTATTTATTTATTTATTTATTTATTTATTTATTTTCAGGAAAACCAACAGCTAATTATAATTTAACAATGCCGGAGTAACATAGCAGAGAGCCAATTAAAGGTTTTCACGTTTAAATAACGTTGTAGAAACATATATGATCTTTCAATTAAAGCTATCGATTAAGAATGCATCAAAAATTATTCAACAATTAATGCTAAAAAATTGCTGTCAGCCGCCGCCTAGCTGAGTTAACACTCGTACAGAATAGATCAAAGTCAAAGCGTTTAATCATGTCATTGAAATTGTCACTTGTTCGCCACAGAAATGCATTTTGCCTATAGTTGGTACCAGCATGAGGAACATGAAGAGCAGGGTTAAATCTATTGAGTTTGGAAGGAACACGGAGATTAATTTTATTTAGTAAGTCAGGACAGTTAATATTATTGGAGGTAATTTTTAGCAAAAAGGTTAAGTCCGCGGTTTCACGCCGCTTAATCAAGGGGAGGATATGAAATTTCTTGCATAAATTGAAATAGTTAGATGAGCTGTATGGGATTTTCAGACGGAAGCAGAGATATTTCACGAACTTCATTTGAATGCGCTCGATTCTGTTTATATATTTGTCATAACAAGGGTTCCATACCTGAGATGCATATTCCAAGATGCTTCTGACAAAAGTGCAGTAAAGTATATATAATATAATATATAATAAATGTAGAACTACGTTCACATAGCGTTCGATTCCATACAAAATTTGATTATTATTTTGCTCTCTGCATATAAAATATGGATTATGCATTTTTTATTATATTACACCATAACCGTATTAAATTATCACAAAAAAATATTTGTTATGGTGTTAGGTTTGTTTGGTTAATGAAAAATGTTCACATTCTGCGAGGATGGCCACGCCTATATTCAATTTTAAGTTCACGTTTCCTATTTTAAATTCAAATTTCTACCGTGTTCCGTCGTCGAATTACCTTTGAGTTCTCGCGCTGTTGCCGGCTATGCTGAAAATTCAGTTTCGGTATAAACGCCCCCCTACACGCGCTACACGCGTTACACAGCCCCAACAAGCGCTAGAAAATGCACGTTGTTCGATACCCAGACCCTATATAATATAACTAAGTGAGTATTTTCTTTCAGCACGTGGAACGATCACTGTCAGCAGCTTTGTGAGAAATTAATTAGGTCTTGATACGCCTTACGGATTTAACGTAGATTTCTAGACGAGAAATAAAACCTTTCTGTTTATAACAGTTGCTTGATGTAGGCACTAACAGTATGGAGTAATTGTTATAGTTGCCTTAAGAATCCGGTATTTGTTCTTCAAAAACCATATACAAAAATAATGGCAAAACTAGATAAAACTGAGTTACGTAAACCTTTTTTTGAGAGACGAAACAAAACGACACGCAAAACTGGTAAGAATAAAATATACCCACATAATATTATTATTAATGTACGAATTTTTGCATATCTACATATTTAAATTAATTACTAATTGTATTTAAAAATATTAAAAAAACATTTCTAGAATGGTTTTCGTCTTGACTTACACTGTGCAATCAGTTTTAAGACATCAATTTTTTCAGCTACTTTATCTTCCTAGCAGAGTTGGATGGAGTTGGTCGATCGTAGACAGAATTCCATTTTGGTCCCACGAACTACCGTAGACCCCGGTGCGCCGCACCGGCTGCACCGGCTTAGTTACGCCACTGTTGCTGCCATACAAACGGACGACTGAGAACACTTTCATCAGTACGGTCGCCAAGTTTTTATTAACCATCCATATTAATACGAAAAACAGATTTTCGAAAGAATTTTTGAAATCGGTCTGAGCGGTAAAAAATATAAAGCTAAATGACATAAGGGGCGTAATTTTAAACGAATTATCCGACTTAAAAAATCTTTCACCAATTAATTTTATTCATTGTATGGATGAGCTCATTTGAGCTGCCATAAAACAGCCGATCCGAGCCCCGTACTAGCTTTTTGAAAATTACTTTTACGTTTCATGTTACCTATTTTTTTCAATATGGTGGACCAGAATAATAATAATAATAATTGTATAGATATACTGATACGGATGGGTTTTTATTAGTGATGTTTTTGAAGTGGGTGAATCAGTACGAGCAAATAAAATTCGGAAAAACAAAAACAAAAAAAAATGTTTTTAAATATATTATTTTGATGTTTATTTTTTGGATAAATTCGAAAAACTTGACTGATAAATAGATATAGATAGTTTGACAAGCGTTAAACGCGCTGCGTCATCTAGCAATAGGCAAAATATCGCGAATAAACAATATTCGCGATATTTTACCATCGCGAATAAACAATATAACCTCTTTTTATACTATTTTTCTAAACCTAAAATTATTCAATAAAAAAAGATTTTTTTGGTGTAAATATATAAAAAGTTACTTTTTTGGTCGTACTGATTCAGTCACTTCAAGGATGTCACTAATTAAAAACTCACTGTATAGCTGCTTAGATTTTTAAATAACATTTAAATGCCAACTAAATGTTCAAAATAGCTTGTTTTCCTTTACATAGATAGGAAGCTACGGTGAAGTTTCGTCACACTGATTAGCTTGGAGATGATATAAAGATTAAAGTATGTTTGCAATATATTGAAGTCTTGTCGATGCACCAACATCATTTATGCTTCGATGATCAAGCGTATGTTACCGTAATAAATATGGATAACTAGGGTTGTCGACTACAGCGGGCGAGCCCGTCACCTCAGGAAGTTTTAACGATTATTCGTTCTATCTCCCTTGAGTGAGCGCAGAAGACTTGGACAAAACAGTCCACCGTCTAGCTCCGCCACAAACTCGTAAGAGGCCAACGCCTTAACCGCGAGATAGCCAGTAGTGTTACCCAGCGGGTAACGCCCTTACTTCCACGCCCTTACTTCCAATTGACAACCAGATTACTCCAGTCTCTCGATTGTTACGAGTTCGAGGTTGCTTGCGCGGTCCTCTCCCTTACGAATCGGTGAAACGGTGTATACCGAATCTATCGCGGACCACGGCATGCTTTGCTTGGCTGTTCACCAGGATCGGGTAGCCGATGGTCGTTTCAAGAGCAGTCGCCGTAAGGTCCGCAACCACCCCCGCTCTATAGGAAACAGTACTGCTTCCAGACTCCCCCGACTGTTAGTCAGAGTACGCTATCGATTGGATTATGCCGCACGGTGCGCAGACCGTCCATGAGCGCCAGAAGGTTGATTCCCAGGGGAAACTAACCATAAGGCCAGAGTTCTACCCAGGCTCGCACTTCATGCGTGGAGGCCGTCGGATAGGTGTTGACCCGTGAGTGTGACCAACCCTGAACAGAATGGGTCTTCGTGGCCAACTCAGCAAGGGCCCATTAACTCTCTTATAAATATGGATAATGCACTTTAATATAATGTATAAATATCCTATCAGATTGGTTTGCTTAGTGCACCCAATGGTGTAGAGTGACACTCCAACGGGCTCCCGGTCTTGTTCACACTGTGCATTGTACATAGTTGCCCGATCACAGCCGCGCCGCGCCGGTTGTTTTCCGCGTCGCCGATTGTGAATACGTTGTTATACTGGACGCGAAATATTATTGAGCATTAAAATGGCAACACGCAACGATGCTATGCAGGCGGAGGAAAAGTAACTGCGCCATCTGCATTCTTTACAATCTGATAGAAAACTGTGAATCACCATGAAACACCACACCGTTGTTTATATATTTTTTTAGTCTATAGGATTAAGGAATTTTATGAATGGTTGTTTAATATTTCTCGTATACCCAAACTCAAATATTTATGCAGTAAGTTGAGTGATGGATACTCAGCTGCCATTTTTATTATGCATATAACTATGTAAGATGCGATGGATCAATAATTCCTTGCAATCACGGATAAGAGTGCTTGCAATTGTCCCTAAATATATACATACATCTTATCACTGTATTACAAGTATATTCGACTAGTCAGTGTGTAGTGTACACACTGACTACACGCAGATCCGCACAAAAGAAAGATGACTATCATACAACTAGAGCTGTCAACTACAACGGGAGAACCCGTCACTTCAGGAAATTTTAACGATATTAGATCGTGAGGTGAGGTGAGCGTGGAAAACTTGGGTCGAAAACAATCCACGGTCTAGTTACGCCACTCGCCGTAAGAGACCAACGCCTTATAGCGAGATAACCAGGTTAATCAAACAGCGGGCCGAAATTCGTGCTTTACTTCCAGTTACAACTAGATCTCCCGACTGGTTACAGATTCGAGGTCGCTTGCGCAGTTCTCTCCCTTACGCAGCGGTGATACTGTGTCTACTGAATCTATCGCAAACCATGGCATCCTTTGCCCGGTTCTTCACCCGGTATTGGGTAGCCGAGTGGTCGTTTCAAGAGCAGTTGCCGTAAGCTTAACAACTACCCCCGCTCTATAGGAAACAACACTGTTTCCAGATAACAATCAGTCGGAATGCACAATCGATAGGCTGACGCCGCACGGTGCGCAAACCGTCCAGGAGCGACTGAAGGTTGATTTCAAGGGGGACTGTTCCGCAGGCCAGAATCCTACCTGGGCTCGCACTTCTGCGTGGAGGCCGCCGGATGGGTGTTGACCCGTGCGGTTTGGCCGACCCTACTTCTTCCTAAAGTGCCATCTCCTATCGGAGGCCGGCTGTCCTTATGGCCACTTGGGGCCCGTGTTGTTGCATCACGGCCGACCCTACACATATGTATGCATGTCTTCTTGCATTTCGGCATCTCCAGCAATTCCAAGAATATCTTAAATCTTCGAGGGAAAGAAAGAAAGAAAGAACGAAAGAAAAATACATTTACACTCACAATAAATATAAATTATATTTTGAATTAAAAATATTTATACCTTATTTATAGGTCTACTCATGACAAAGAATCTTATATAAATCGATAAATAATACACCGAAATAAGTTAATATTTAGTAACAACACATTTTTAAAAACAAAATTTTATTAAAATGCTCTGTCCCGAGTCAACTCTGGGTGCAGCAGCTATGTCATAGAAATTAGAAGAGGATATCATAATTGAATGCTGTACAGAATGTAGTTTTTGTGCTGTTGCCCTTTGAGGAGTCCCTTCGATGGAAGCCAACCCTGGGTGCAGCAGCCCTGCCGCAGTGAAACATAGAACGGGCTATCATAATTGAATGCGTATACGAAAATTCGTTTCTGTGCTGTTGACCATTGAGGAGTCCCCTCGTCGGGAGCCAACCCTATATACAGCAGCCATGTCACGACGAAATTTAGAAAGAGCTATCATAATTAAATGCATATACATCGTCGGGAGCCGATCCTTTGTCTAGATTCAGGTCACGCTCACCATCAAAATGCATTATCATCGGAAGTGAACCAAGATATATTATGTCAACTTCATAGAATAAGAGGTAGTGGTACTAATTCAGCTTGCAAGATTTGATCTAAACAAACTAAAATACTAATAAACATTGCAAGGTGAATAAAAGATTGTAAAAAGGCGTTTTTTGGATTATCTAACCAAATTGAGAAGATAAGGGCGGATGGAAGGGGGGTGATCACTTACTACTTTGAAAAAAACAAACTTCGATAATCTGAAGTAAAACTATTCGTGTATAACTTAGTAAATAGTGTTTGAACACCCCCCGTGGAGGCACAACCATCTGAAACATCGACTAATCAACTTTGCGAAGCTCCTCCATCCATAATACATTATATCATCGGGAAAATCGACGCCTCTATTATTTTGTGGCGCATCATCACGGCAAGGCAAAACTACGAACAGTAAACAGTCAACCGCAGGCAGTCAAACGCGGATAACAGAGAAAGTGAGTCGTTTCTCGTGCTACACCGGGTGAACAATTCATAACATATTCTGTGTTCTAACTCTATAATAAATAGTGATGCTGTGATTGATAAGCATGAAGAAACCGCCGGCTAGGATGGACGACATCAGGTTCGTTTTCTTTTCTTCGGTGGACTAGTCTTGACTGGATGAACTGGTGACTAATTCATAAAACTTTGACTGTCCATCACAGACAGTTTAGTAGCTAATGGTTCTCATGAAGTTGGCTCACTAAGACCCACCTCGTTATATGGGGTCGGCTCAACTCCCGGTTCAGCTCTTATCCATAGCTTTCATGAATGAGGGTCTACCCCGGTAATGACTCTGTATCCCAGGCTACGGCTGGTGGATCAGTTTCCCCTGGGGGCTCCTCCGGTTATGCACTCCGGCGCATAACCGGAGGAGTCTAGGAACGATATACTGTTTCCTAAGAAGCGACAATCTGTGGTCAGCCAATTAAAATGGCCACCTGACCCTGTCTGAACAAACGGGCAAAGGAGTCCACGATAAATCCATACCGAATAATTGCTGAACTAACAACAGGTATAGGCTGTGCAAGCGACTTCGAACCCGAAACCAATCAGGAGGACGGAGAAATCCGGCCATAGTAGTAAGAGCGCTAGGTTGGCCCGCTGGTTGCACTGCAGTGTCTCGCTGTAAGGCATTGGCTTCTTACAGGCATATTGACGTAGGTAGACGGGGGACTGTATTCGTCCCAAGACTCTACGCTCACTCTAGGTTAAAAGACCGATTACTTATCGTTACACCTACCTTGAGTGAAGGATTCGTCTGTTGTAGATGACATCACCCCACTGTCCATCCCAGAACTAGCGGACCACAAGTTCCAAAAATAATCTCTACGTTTTATGCAAAACTAGAGCTAGCAAACGATAAGCCAGTACAGCCAGTATTTACATAAATCGATACTGGTATATACTTAAACTCTTAATAAAATAGCTGTTGGAATGCTTGGAAAACCAAACAAAATCCATACAAAAATCATTCCCAATAATCAAAAAATCTACAGTTAGTGTAACAAGATTTACGAGATTTACAACCAAAAATATTCTACTATAGAGTTAAACACTGGCTTATCACACATGCTATTTATAAGATAGACGACCTTGAGGAAATAATACAAATACCTTTAATATAGGTACATATTATTATTTATTATGGAAAATAATATTTTATCTCTAAAATACCTCTATTATTCTTATGTTAAAACATCGAGGTATACCTCGTAGTAATAAGTTGATAATATTTGATTATTCATTATGATTATTGTCGTTTTACGTATGAGATTATTGAGCATTATCTTTTATTTTGTCTGACGTTTGGTTATTTTTAGTGTTATTATAAAACTGTATTATTTACTGATTTGGAAAAAAAGGAATTATTTGTTACATTTATATTTTTTACATACATATCCAACTGTATATGCAATTTTGGATGAATAAAAGACTATTGACTATTTGACTATTGATATTTGACTATTTGCCAAGTCACGCCAACTATCAATACTGGACAACACCGCCAATAAACGAGCAGTATTATTAATACTCTGGCCAATGAAGCCTTAGTAATCACTCTTAATAAGCTCTGTACAATATTACCATTCACATCAAACCAAATTATGCTTTATCTATGAGTGTGTGATTGTTTTATTCAATAATAAATAAATATAGTTTTCTTGATTGTAGCCAAGCTGTACGTACGAATAGCAAAGTGTGTTAATGTATAAATATAACTTATTGAAAAAATACTCTAAAGGCGAAAAAATTATCTATTATGAAATGTATCTTTCGTGTCAAGGTGGATATGAGAAAACTATACAGGGTTATTTTATTGACGACCACCAAATGAGTGAATGATTCTACATATAAAACTAAAGGTAGATTTCGTTTGTAAAATAAACTTTGTAACATAAAAAACAAAGTCGAAAATCATCTTTGCAACAACGAAAAATTACTGAATATCCAAAAGTTGATCTTAAGGGATGCTTTTCCTCGGTAATCCAAAAAAATATGACAACTTTTTTACTTACTTTTTCATGTAGAATAATCTTCTGTCGATAAAAGCTCATGACAAATATTTGCCCGTTGAAGTTTATGAAAAAAGCTACATAAGATCTCAAAAGGTCAGATCATTGATGTAAACATTCCAAAAGGTTATTCGAGTCATTATTTCATAATTAAAACGACCATGTCATATTCATGGATATCTAATTTGAGTTCAATGTCGCACTACCTACACCAAATTACTAAATATTACAGCGCATGACGTACTAACTTTCAATGTTTCTCCATCTTATGGTTCCAGACTTCAATTAAATTAAGCTATTCGCAACAGCGCGAAAATATCAAATATTTCTACATTTTATGTTTTTATGATGTCATCAAACATTTGACACAATAAACTAAAGTATTGGATGTTAAGACGCGATCTCAGATTCGTCTCTTTTGACACGACTGCCCGACGAAAAAGGAGTGTAATATTGTGTTCAGGGTTCATTTATGTATGTTTTCCGTTCCTTTATTCCACCATAACTCTAAACGCTTGAACCGATTAAGAAGTGTGTGGTATTGCTAGAATCGTTATGTCCCGAATATCATAAAATACATTAACTGTTCAAATATCAAGTAAGTATAGTGCCTAAATATCCAAATGTCTAAATGTCAATAAACATACATAAATATATCGTATTTAGTGTCAAGTGAACGGTAGGATTGAGTGAATTCTGGAAACATACATGTATATATGACCGTAACAAAAAACCGTAACAAAATAATTATGAATCCAAAAGTTACTTTCTAAAAAGGCAGTAGTATTTTTTTATTCTTTTTAATATAGTTATTTGTGGTATTTAATAATCGAACGATTATAAGCCTAATATTTCCATGTAGGTCGCCGTCAATTCATTGTTGAAAACAGGAAAAAAGGCCTGCTCAACCCCATGTGTATACAAAAACCACCACAACCACAAAAGTACCACAATAAAATATAGCCCAAGTTACCTGCAACTTGCTTATCATAATAATTTATTTTAATAAAATAACGTGCATAGTAATATCAATTTTCTCATTGCTGCATTCGAACTCATTCATGCATAATCAATCGGAAATTTTACACAATACGTTATTATACACAGCACGGAAATTGATTACCTCTCTGACATTATTTTAACATCGAAGAGTTTTAATCGAATCACATCAATACCATATCTTTTTAAAAACTTACATTTGAAACCAATAAAAAACAGATCGAAAGTATTTCTATCCTCTTTATCAAAACGTGAAAATCCCCTATTTCAGAATTTCAAATAGGTATACATAATTACATAGTTTATTTGCATAGAAATACTTTTCTTCTAATCCATATTATGTGATAATATCGTACGTATAGATAAGGTAATGGCGCACTTTTATTGCATCTAATTAAACATAATTTTCCATGATCCGTGATCCGTAAACTCCGTGATCCGTGATATTGAAGTTAATTAAGTTAGCTTGGAAATAATATTCCATTCCATAACAAAATGTTTACATTTTTGATTTTCTTGAAATAAGTAGGTATCTTGAAATAAGTAGTAATCATGAATGGTTTGTTGAAGAGCTGGTATTAGTGTATCATATAATAATAATTACTGATGTAAAGTTTCTATCTACCACCGGTCTCAAAGAAGTAACACATATGTTGTATATGGAATTAGACGGCTTTAAAGATTTGCATAATTTACGATCGAGTTTATTTTATTTTTTTGTTCTGGGCATTTTTTCAGAAACATTTTATTTCATATCACTATTTTTTGACAGGTTGAAATGAAGAGTTTCAGTTAGGTTTACAAATATTTAACTAAATCAATTAAATGAAGATTTTAGGACAGTTTGAAATTGGAACAAATCTTAAAAAAGAAACTATTATCTAATTTCTAAACAGCCCTATGTCCATGGGATAGTTTTATTAACAAATATATAGCCCTTCTTTGAGTATATAGAATACAAATATACAGTACAAATGTCATTGTACAAATGTACAGTACAAGTGCAAAATCTGAACTTGGATGTTATATAGAGGAAAATGTTCTCCAGGTTATAAGAGGAAACAAAATTTTTCAATTTTTTCTATCGAAATTCTTACATAATTTCGTAGAATTTTCATATGGACCATAGTACTAATAATCAAACAAATATTGGATGATTTTACAAATTATCATACGGGAAGATATTTTAATGAAAAAATACAAATACAAACAAATCAGTAATAATAATAATAGTCAATAACCAATAGTCAGAAAAAAACGCAGGTAGTTGTTTGTGTCTTCTGTTATGTACCTAAACAAATTCTTCTTAGAAACATTTCAGTGATATTAAACATTATAATGATTTGATTTTAAAAAAAACGAAATAGTCAAATTCCTTCACCGTCTCCAGCATAACCAAATTTTAATGTCATGATAAAATTATCGCATTCTGTCTCAGAGAGGGGGTTTATCAGTGTCTTCCCTAAATTTATCGGCTTTTGTTGAAAAGCAGGGTAGTACAAAGTTTTCTATGTTCATTGATTATGAGCATCTGTAGCAAATTCTGTCCCAAAAGAGAATCAAGACTCAAAACTACTAGTGGGTAAAGAATGATGCATAGCTAGCCATGCCTTAGGGCCAGTTTATCACAGTATTCAATTGTTGCTAAATTAAATTGATCAAAAAAGCAAACTAAATTGTTAAAATGACAGGGAATGCCATCCCTGAGAAATGCCGTTCCCAAGAAAATGCTGCGCGGGGCGGACTGCGCTCTTAGAATTTCTCGCAATGTCGTTGGTAGAACGTTACACTATTTCAACAATATATTAATGTAAAATAATACACTAACGGTTCTGTGCAGCTTCGGCCATTAGGGCCTGCTTGTTATCTTGGGTCGGTTCAACTCATGGTTCAACTCCCATTCGGTAGCTTCTTTCTCTGCGGGGGAAACCTTGGGCGCTACTGGGCGGCTTATGTATCGTGTGACGTTATTCAATGGACTATTCATTTCGACGAATGACCGGGGGAGGGGGGAAGGTCTGGAAACAATCTTTCGTTAAGCAGCAGGGGTGGTTGTTGACCTGATGTCAGCCAATCAATCAATTGGCCACCAGATCCCACGTGAACAGACGGGCAAAGGACGCCATGGTCCGCCGTAAATTCAAACCGAATTACCGCTAACTTTACGTCAGGTAGAGGCCGCACAAGCGACATCAGACCCGTAGCTAGTCGGGAGTACAGGAAATCCGACCATAACTGGTAGTGAGGGCGCGAAGCTGCCCGCTGGGTTAACTTCTTAGCGCCTCGCGGTAAGGCGTTGGACTCTCGCGGGCGAGTTGATTAGCTAGACAGTGGACTTGTGTTGTCCCTAAGACTACTACATTCACTCCAGGTTGAAAGAACGAACACATATCGTTAAAATCTCTTATATCTCTCATTACAAAAAGACGAATATCGAAAAAATGGCGCTTAGTCCACTTGAAAATGTCAACTACAACGGGCTAACCCGTCATATCAAGAAGTTTTAACGATTTTTGATCGTTCTGTCTTCCGTGAGATGAGCGTAGAAGACTTAGGGAAGAAAGAGACCATCTGTCTAGTTACGCCACTCGCCCGTATTAGACCAACTCCTTACCGCGAGACACCGGGTGTGCACCCAGCGGGCCGACACTCGCGCCCTTACTTGCAGTTACGGCCAGATTTCTCCGGCCTCCCGTCTGTTTGCGGGTTCGAAATCGCTTGGGCGGTCCTCTCCCTCACGTAGCGGTGATTCGGTGTCTATCGAATCTATCCTGGACCACGGCTGTTCACCCGGTATCGGGTAGCCGATTGGCCGTTTCAAGAGCGGTTGCCGTACGGTTAACAACCGCCCCCGCTCTATAGGAAACAAGGCTGTTTCCTGACTCATCGATTGGCCCGCAAGGCGCGGAAACCATCTAGGAGCGCCCGTAGGACGAATCTCGGGGGAACTGGCCAGCAGGCACAGAGTAGGTACTACCAGGGCTCTCACTGCGTGGAGGCTACCGGATGGGTGCTAACCCGTGAGTTGGGCAGACCCTAACACATGGGTCATAATGGACTGCACTGAGCCCATTGATAGAACCCAACTGCACTGTGCCTATTAACTCCCTGGCGTTTAGTAGGGGAGCGAGGGGCTTGTTGTAACAGGGGTAAGTAGTAACAGTGTTTTTTCACCAGGAACTTAAACTTTGTTAACGTATTTCTTTGACTCAATCTTACCTTTATATCGCGCCTCATAATGTCGTCATAGCCAGAGTCCCGCCAGACGGCGCAGTGAGCGGACACAAGTACGTGCTTCATTTCTACCAGGTAATGTAAAATTATACTCTCGTAAAATTTGATTAGCGTTATTAGTATTGACTAATTTGAAAGATTCTGTGTTTTATTTATTTTAAAATTTATCTATCTCTGTTGTTGTGTAACAGTTTTAAACATCACTAAGTTGATTAAATAGTTACCTTTATAAATGTTCAGAATTATACTCTGGGGTTAGTTGTAACAAAATATTGGGGCAAGTTGTAACATGTTACAACTTGCCCCCGACTTATCAATAACGGTTTCTTGGCAACCTTGTAATTTCATTTTTTTTTCTTCCAGAATGAGAGAGTATAAGAGAAAGTCAGAGTGGGCAACACAAAGCCAAGAGGTGTATGAGTTAGCTGCAGCTGAAGTTTTAGAAAACAACTGTAGTATTCGGAAAACGAGTCAGAATTTCGGCCTATGTCACGTATCTCTTTACAAATACATTAGGAAAAAGAAATATGGATGCCATAATCCAGTGAAGACGATGACTATTTATGATATCCCAGGTATAGTTAAGGAGTCATTACCGCTCGCCTTAAACCCTGCTAATATTACGAATGGATTTCAAGCTTCAGGTTTATGGCCTTTGAATGCTGATATTTTCCAAGACAGTGACTTTGCGCCATCTTATGTCACCGACCGTCCAGATCCTACTGAAGAACCCGAAAATGCTGTAAATGTAACTGAAAATTTAACGTCTCGTCTCGAAAATTTAACGTTTTCTCGAAAACCCAGAACTATTAGATTCTGCCCTTGAATTGGATATTAGCACCACGGAAATTGTTACATCAAAACTGCGAATGAACCAACTCCAAGTTGCTCAAGTGTACAAAATTTTTTTTCGCCATCGCCTTTACCAAAGGCGCCACCGCGAAATAAAACACAACAAACATACACAAAAGAAAATCTACTGTTTTGACGGATACTCCTGAAAAGGAAGTTTTACGAATGGAATATGAAGACAAGATGAAGAAAAAACAGAAAAAAGATGATAAAGATAGGGGCAAAGGAAAGGAGAAGGGGAAAGGCAAAGGTAAATCAACGAAAAATAGAAATGAAGTGGAAAGAGTTAAATAAAGGGTTTTTTGTTCAGATTCAGAATCTCAGACTGAAGAGTGGTATTGTCTAGTTTGTAATAAAAGCTTATAAAGATTCAAATAAATCTTATAAGGTTTGCAAGATGTGGGCACATGAAGGATGTGTCACAGGAGACACATTTTTTTTGTTTGTATCAAGTGTAACTCAGATGAGGATTGAATTTAATCATAAAGAAACTTATCCAAAAGTTTATTATTGTATACGATACTTTGTAAGATGTAAGGTTTAAGAAAGAGATAATTACTAGATTTAATTTAGAGGTACATAATTTCATTTACTGTTATTTTAAAAAGTGCCATGTTGATTATAAGTATTTTCTTACGAAATAAGATATATAGTTAATAACAAATCTTTTAAATAGATTAGTTAAAAACTAAATTTCAGTTATTTATTTGATAAAGATTACATGCTAAGTATATAAAAAAATTATTTTGTTTCTAGCGAACAAATAATAAATAGTCAAAGGTGTCATATTTTCGTTTTTTATTATTGTTACTACTTGCCCCAATAGATGTTACAACAAACCCCAGCATGGGGGTAAATTGTAACATCCCGCTTTCTTTATATAAATATTTATTGTGAAATAATTACTTATAGTTTTCGTATTTTGTTTACTTGATTTAAAAGAAGAAGAGTTAAAGTATCAATTGATATTTAATTAGTGGTAATTTAACCGATATATCTGAAGATATATAAGTTTTTCTAAAAATTGTTACAACAAGCCCCTCCCTCCCCTACAGTTTAAAACAGATAGGCCTTTGCAAAGACGGCGATTTACACCGCAATTAATAAATATCTCATTCGGTCAGAAATGACCGGCGTCGACCGTAGAATGAACGTTCTTACGTTTGATTAGGATGCGCTGCAAGCGCTCGCAGTCCATCCAGACGCATAGACGCACACATAAATGAGGAACTGCGAAATTTGCCAGTGGTCAGGAAATGAACACTTACACTTGGAGCGTTCGTGCTCACTTCCATCTGCCCTCCTTCGATGAAGCCTAATGGGTCATTAAGAACGCTGAGACAAATTATGGCACATTTAACAGCGGGTGTCTTCACTTCATAGCTACTAGCGCCTGCTTAATTTTACCTTGAGGACCGATTTCAAATGACACTTGAAGCACAAAATAGGTGAAGGGGGCCTAAAGCAACTAGAGCTGTCAACTAAAACGAGAGAACCCGTCACCTCAGGAAGTTTTAACGATGTTGATCGTTTTGTGTCCCGTGAGGTGAGCGCAGAAGACTTGGGACGAAAAACAATCCGCCGTCTAGCTACGCCATTACCGCGAGGCACCGGGAAACCAGTTGGAAGGATATCTCCGTCTGGAATAATTAACCTTCAGGATACCTCCTACCTCCTGACTGGTTACAGGATCGAGGTCGCTTGCGCGGTTCTCTCCCTTATGAAACGGTGATTCGGTGTCAACCGAATCTATCGCGGACCACGGCATCCTTTGCCCGGCTTATTCACCCGGGATCGGGTGGCCGAATGGTCGTTTCAACAGCAGTTGCCATAAGGTTAACAACCACCCCTGCTCTATAGGAAACATTACTGCTCCCAGACTCCCCCGGCTCTTAGTCGGAGTGCACAATCGATTGGCTGACGCCGCACGGTGCGCAAACCATCCAGGAGCGCCCGAAGATTGACTCCTAGGGGAGACTGGCTCGCAGGCCGGCGTCCTACTCTGACTCTCTCTTCTGCGTGGAAGCCGCCGAATGGGTGTTGACCCGTGAGTATGACCGACCTTGAACGAATGGGTCTTCGTGGCGAACTTCAACAGGGCCCATTAGCTCCCAAGGGGGCTTAAAGCAGTCATACTGCCTAAACTGGGCACTCTCGTGTATACACCCCCCCCCCCCTTCGTGCAAACCGGGCATTAGTAAGTGTTTAGTAATTTGCCTTATATTGTTTTTAGAGTTTTGCAATATTTTGTCTAACATTATTTAAAAGCCTCAAATCAAGCCTCTCGAAGTACAAAAGAAGTTGCTGAAGGTCATTCCTAATAGAAATAATATTAACTTGCTCTTAAGATGCCCACTCTGGGCCTCTTCCCCTGATAACAATAATTTATTTCATTAATAATTTATGATATAGCAGTAAAAATACTTTAGAGGGTTTGCAGACACAAAAGATAATATTGATGGAGGACGCATTCAGAAATAAGTTAATAGTAAAAACACATTTTTTAAAAACAAGTTTTTATTAAAATGTTTGGGCCAGAGCCAACCCTGGGTGCAGCAGCCATGTCATAGTGGAACCTAAACCGGGCTATCATAATTGAACGACGGGTTATCATAACAGAATTTTATGTTTGTGCTGTTGACCGTTGAATAGTCCCCTCGTTTGAAGCCAACCCTGGCTGCAGCCCTATCGCGGTGAAACTTAGAACGGGCTAAGATAACTGATGCGTATACAAAATTTAATTCCTGTGCTGTTGACCGGTGAGGAGTCCTCTCGTTGGAAGCCAACCCTGGATGCAGCAGCCTTATCAAGGTAAAACTTAAAACAGGGCTATCATAATTTAATTCGTATACAAAATTTCGTTTCTGCCTCGTCGGGAGCCAACTTTGGGTGCAGCAGTCATTGCATGGTGAATTTACAACGTGATAATATAATTCAATGCGTATACAAATGCGTAAAATGTTACCATATGGCAGCTGAACCGTGAGTTGGACCGACCTAAGAAAACACAAACAGGCAATCAGGCCCGAGCCGCACGAAACCATTAGGAACCTAAGCGATGTGGAACCATTAAAAAAACCTTTAGCAACGGGACGAGCACTATATATACAGAGCAGGGTTTGGACTTAGCATGCTAGAAGATAGCTGCGATCTAGAAGATAGCTGGCCTTCTTTAATGTGATAGAGTCAAATGTTTTATTTTAGTCTAGTAGTACTATAAAGATGAGTTTGTTATTTACAATCAGTAATTTACAATTATATAAATGAAAGAATAGACAATAAAAAAGACGAAACAATCCTTTATTTTTGAAACTACCGATCTGTCTCGCTCGCGGATTTCCTGCCTCATAAGATTATCCTAATCGATTTTCGGCCGAGCGTATAGTTTAGGCTGTGTTTTACGTGGGAGCGAAGGGTGAGCATTTTTATGAGGGGAAGCGACAAATCCATTTTGTTTGTCAGTGGTTTCTTTTTAGTACATTTTATAGCATCTTCCCCAAAACAACGTAGTCTTTCAATTTTACGCCAAGTCTGAAATTGCGATTGCTTTGTCGAAACCTTTTAGCTTTGAATAGTGTAGGTACACGTGCCTTTTTTATTTGTAATTCAGGAAAATACTAGAAAACACTGGGGATTGACATCGAATGAAAAACATCGATGCTACCATCGACACCAACATCGTAAGGGAAAAATCGATGGTCGAAAAATATCGTTTTCAAATCATCAATATTTAGATCCTATCAATATCGATATTACTTTTAAAAAAACATCGTTCGTTAGACTCATTTTGCTGACAATCCCTATGACATTTCTTCTGATAAAATCAATAATAGAGATGAATACAGTGATATAATGTATAATTTAACACAGGTGTTAAAAATTAAAAAAATACTAATAGGAAATGGCAATGTTTAATCAATTTATTTCCGAAATTCATTGTTTAACAGCTGCACCTTTTTTTGGTCGAATTTTGCATAAAAATTCTAACATTATCATTTTTTATGAATTCTGTTTTATTGCATAATAACATATATTGTTAGACATTTAGTATATATTTATATGATATATATATATATATATATATACATATATATATCTCAAAAATCGAGCTTTTTCCTTTTTGCAACACATCGAAACGTCCGAAATTTTGAATTATTTCGAAACGTCATCCTCCATTTATGAGACGGCTTTTGCCGATGTGATCAAAGTGTTTTATTTTAGTTTTTTCGCTTTAATTCGCCTCAATTGGAGGCATTTTGTGTTGCAAAAAGAAAAAAGCTCGATTTTTGAGATATATGGATGATGAGTGATCGTTCGTCGACGGTAAAGGGACCCATAAACTAACATGCACAATCGAAAGTCGTGCACATCCGTAAGTATATCTCATTCAAACATAAGCGTTTCCCAATCCAAGCTGGGATTTCCTTCGCTGCTATTCAAGTAGCGTTTACTAATTTTATTTTACTGCGAATCATCATCCTATGAACGGATTATTTACAAAACCTTATCAAATATAAAAATATTATACAGTTTTTTAACCATGTTTCTTTATACATTTGCTAATGTTATACAATTTTATACAAGTTTACCTTATTTTGATATTATTATATAGTTTTTAGTATAAACTTCTCTGCCAGAAATTAAGATTGAAGTATCTTCTTTCATTTCATTGTGCATTGGAGGTTTTATATTTTTATTTCGATTTAATGGCTCGTTGATAACTAACGCAGCCTAATAATGTCATATTTTAAATGTTGGAAACGTCCAAAATTTTGAATTATTTCGAAACGTCATCCTCCATTTATGAAACGGCCTTTGCCGATGTGATCAAAGTGTTTTATTTTAGTTTTTTCGCTTTAATTCGCCTCAATTGGAGGCATTTTGTGTTGCAAAAGGAAAAGCTCGATTTTTGAGATATATGGATGATGAGTGATCGTTCGTCGACGGTAAAGGGACCCATAAACTAACATGCACAATCGAAAGTCGTGCACATCCGTAAGTATATCTCATTCAAACATAAGCGTTTCCCAATCCAAGCTGGGATTTCCTTCGCTGCTGTTCAAGTAGCTTTTACTAATTTTATTTTACTGCGAATCATCATCCTATGAACGGATTATTTACAAAACCTTATCAAATATAAAAATATTATACAGTTTTTCTACCATGTTTCTTTATACATTTGCTAATGTTATACAATTTTATACAAGTTTACCTTATTTTGATATTATGATATAGTCTTTAGTATAAACTTCTCTGCCAGAAATTAAGATCGAAGTATCTTCTTTCATTTCATTGTGCATTGGAGGTTTTATATTTTTATTTCGATTTAATGGCTCGTTGATAACTAACGCAGCCTAATAATGTCATATCTTAAATGTTGGAAACGTCCGAAATTTTGAATTATTTCGAAACGTCATCCTCCATTTATGAAACGGCCTTTGCCGATGTGATCAAAGTGTTTTATTTTAGTTTTTTCGCTTTAATTCGCCTCAATTGGAGGCATTTTGTGTTGCAAAAGGAAAAGCTCGATTTTTGAGATATATGGATGATGAGTGATCGTTCGTCGACGGTAAAGGGACCCATAAACTAACATGCACAATCGAAAGTCGTGCACATCCGTAAGTATATCTCATTCAAACATAAGCGTTTCCCAATCCAAGCTGGGATTTCCTTCGCTGCTGTTCAAGTAGCTTTTACTAATTTTATTTTACTGCGAATCATCATCCTATGAACGGATTATTTACAAAACCTTATCAAATATAAATATATATATATATATATATATATATATATATATATATATATATATATATATATATATATATATATATATATATATATATATATATATATATATATATATATATATATATATATATATATATATATATATATATATATATATATATATATATATATATATATATATATATATATATATATATATATATATATATATATATATATATATATATATATATATATATATATATATATATATATATATATATATATATATATATATATATATACATATATATATATATATATATATATATATATATATATATATATATATATATATATATATATATATATATATATATATATATATATATATATATATATATATAGTATATATATATATATATATATATATATATATATATATATATATATATATATATATATATATATATATATATATATATATATATATATATATATATATATATATATATATATATATATATATATATATATATATATATATATATATATATATACTATATATATATATATATTATATATATATATATATATATATATATATATATATATATATATATATATATATATATATATATATATATATATATATATATATATATATATATATATATGTATATATATATATATAGTTATATTTGATAAGGTTTGTAAAGAAATCCGTTTATAGGATGATGTTTTTATTTAAAATAAAATTAGTAAAAGCTACTTAAAAAGTAGCGAAGGACATCCCAGCTTGTATTGGGAAATGCTTATGTTTGAATGAGATGTACTTACGGATGTGCACGACTTTCGACGGTGCAATGTAAGTTTAAAGGTCCTTTTGCAGTCGACTAACGATCACTATTCATCCATATATCTCATAAATAGGGCTTATCCTTATGCAACACAAAATGCCTTCAATTGAGACGAATTAAGCGAAAAAATAAAAAATTAAACTATTGATCACTTCGGCAAAGCCGTTTTCTAAATGAAAGTGACATTACGAAATAATTCAAATTTCGAATGCTACCAACATTTAAAATATGACACAATTGGCTGAGTTTGTTATCAACGAGCCATTAAATCGAAATAAAAATAAAAAAACCTCCATATGCTCAATGAAATGAAAGAAGAAACTTCAATCTTAATTTCTGGCAGAGGAGTTTATAATAAAGATTGTATAATGTTATCAAAATTTGATTATAATGTTATATAATTGTATAATGTTATGTTATATAT